>VWYK01082933.1:1703-15094 GCA_013399775.1 Semnornis frantzii | reverse complement strand
CCAGCTTTCTATCTGAAGGTGGCACCCCTGATTCTGCTGCAGTGACATACATTTTGCTTTAGAGCTGATTTCTGCAGCAGGAAGAGAGCCCCAGAGACTGAGGAATTTAAACCAAATCCTGACCTGCTTTAACACTGTTACACATAGGAGATACATACACCCACGTACTCATTAAAATGGGACAGTCAAATTCGTCTTTCCTACAACTACTGACATCAACAGAAGGCTCACTGTGTTTGAACAGCAGCTGTCACAATTTGTTCCCTGAATAATATTTAGCCAAAATTAAATCTGTATAGAGACAGCAGGTAACTTACAGATATTTTGGTCTTGCAATGAGGACTGAGCAGGTCCTGGAAGAGCAGGGTTTGGGGAGTGCACAAGATGTGCTTAGTTCTGATTTCCTGTGTCTGCTGAGAACTCTTCTCTCCCCACACTGGAAGTGGTTCAAGTGATGACTTTTTCAGCAAGATAGTAAAACAGTTTTAAATGTAAATGCATACACTGCATTTTTCATCTTGAGACTCTAAAAAGCACAGCTGGGCATTAATCAGCACAACATCTCTGCAAGTGAAAGGAATATTTTTATCCCCTGTGTGGAAACTGAGGCATGAGGAAGTGGAGTATCTTTTGAAAGGTCAAAAAAGTTCACCACAAGAGAAAAGAATTTGCCTAATTGGTGATAACTGTTGGATAAGAAATACACATAACTGATGATAATGTGTTCTGTGTTTTTCATGGTTGATTCCTGCTGAGAGATGCCCTTTGCCCACAAACTGCTGCATCAAGATTTACTGCTAATCTGCATGTCATACCCTATTGGTCACCAGCCCAAATCACTGCAGTCTGTAATTCCTGCCAGCACATCTTTTTAGCTTTATGGCATGAGAGTTTCAGGTTTTAAAACAACAGTCAAGACTCCGTTCCATAGTATCTTCAGAGATAATATGAAAGAAATATTGCAGCATGGTCGAATTTTATGTTGCATGCATAATGCAACATGTGATGCACTGTTGTCTTGTGGGAAAGCATTATTCATCTGGATAAAATGGAGTAGTGTCAGCTGATGCTATTCACAGCACATGGAAGAGGACTGTTTTTATGCATATATCCCTATACTTGACTGTGTGTAGTTAAGGAACCCTTACTGTTTCCAAGCTCATAGATTTAATCCCAAATCTGATACAGGGCTGGACTCCGGGCATACCACAACTATTTTTCTTGGTTTGGAACTCGCCTTTCATTTCAAGCAGTGTTGTCCTACAGGTTCCTTGAACCCTTGCATGTACACCTTCTGTCTCCTGACGAAACTGCTTTATTCTCTCCCTTCATTCTGCATTTTTTCACTAGGATGCCAGGGACAGAATCCTTGGAACTAGAATCGTTGCTAGCTTCACTGTCAATAGCAAAGCAGGGGTGTGCAGCACCCCAAGAGGATGGGGAGGGGAAGAGGACTGCATTGCCCTGAAAGTACAAACATTACCTTGGGCAGTACTAGCTGGGAAGGAAGAATGCAGTATAGTTACAGTCTTCTCAACTTGCCTGTTTAAATCTGCTCCCTTAAGAATGATTCGTGCTGACCTAGAAAATGTTACAGGAATGGGTATGTCGGTTACCAGGTTACTGCTGTGTCGTGCAAAATCATGGCAAACTCTTTCCTAAGGGATGAACTTTCACTTCCTGCCCCAAGAGATTTTTGTCCTCTTCAAGCACAGGAGTAACTGCAGTTTAAGAGGATTTAGTCACAGCACAGTTGAGGTACCTATAGGGTGGAAAAGACAGCAACGTCTGTGGAAATAAAAAGACCATTCTGCATAAAATTCAAAGGAAGATTTCTGCAGAAGCTCAGACATCTCTCCAGCTGAGCATCAGAGAAAAGTCACAGTGGACTCTTGACACCCCTTGGAACCTCTGCAGCCACATTGTCAAATCTTGAAACAAGACTTTTGTGTTGTATATGAGAGACTATCATAACTTTATCTTTAAAGACAGAGGAAATGTGTTGGGCCTCATGGTAGTGATTATTACTGACTTCAGTGTGAGATTGTCACTGGTGTAGAAACCTCTGTGCTCCCAGGCAGCTTGAAACAATAACTAGGAGGATTGCGAAGCTTGCCCATTTGTTTACAAAGTGGTGATAACTCAGACTCAAAAAGGACATTACAAACCTCTAATCTGATGCTTGATCCACTGCCAGAACTCCTAACCTTTTGTCCTACATCCATCATTTTCTAGGAGTTTGTGTTATTCTGGTTAAACAGCACTGCAGGAGAGCAGAAAGGAAATCTGAGAACTAGGAAAAAGAAAAAAGGAAGAATTTTTTTGATCTCGAATAAGTAACAGTAAAGCTGCAACACTGGGTATATGTTTTTTCTTTCCATACTTAATTCTAAAGAGGGTTTTTTCTAACTAATCTGCATTTGTTGCAGAATGCAAAAGATTTCTCCACCATGCTACAGACATAGGAGAACACATGTTGGAATTTAGGCTTTCCTCCCTACACAGTATACCAGTTCTTTGTTGCAATGATGACAGGGAAAAAAAAGGACAGGAAAGGCTGAACATAGGCCAGGAAGGGCTATATATGCTGGGGTCATGGAGAGCAATTTGGCACAGGTTTATTTGCCTTTAGTCAGTTAACCTGTGTTAGCAAAAAATTGCCAGGTCTGCAGGAGGTGAAATAAGATCCAATTAAGTGCCTAACCACAGTTAGCTGGACAAAACAAATACTTCTCATCTGAAATGGCACATATCTCTCCAGTGAGCCTGGAGAGGTGGAGAAAGTGAGCTTTAACAGAGTAGTGCTTCTGACTTAGGGTTGCTCATTATGAAAGTGGCAGGAATGTGTGCGGGGGATGTGGCAACATGGCATTGTAAATGTGAACTCAAAAACCTGGATTTTTGGTGTAGCGTTAGTTTTAACAGCACTAGGAAAAAAAATCATTACACATCCTAAGATCCTATCTGTGGGGAAGAACACTGAAAAAAAATTGTGTAGATGTAACCCAAAAGATATTTCACAAAACTGCTGAAAATTTCTTTCTCATCACTATTGTTTTGGTTATGACTCAGAAGTTTGACTTGCAAGGCAACTTATATTTTGTTTACCAGAACACTTCTCTGTGCTTTGAAGGATGTCTGCACAATAATTTGAGAGCTGATTTAGCAAGAGTAAGTACAGAGTCCTGCAAAGAGAACATTTTTCATAATTGTTGGCAGTGTCCCAGAAGTATTCAAAGCACTCATACCACAGTTAAGAAGAGCTGGAACTGGAATATTTGCAGGTCATCTGACCTGTGGCATGCTTGGCCTTGCACATTCCCAGCCTGCGCATGGCTCACACAGAACTTGGTCCTACACATGTGATCAGGCTCTTTCCTTGCAGAGTACACACTTGCATGCAAGCAGTACAGATGAGAGGTAAACCCAGTCATGACCACAGGGTCAGACTTGTATTTCCTAGCACAGCCTGCAGATCACTTGAAACATTGATGTTCTTCACCAAGAAACAGGCAGTACTTGTGTTCTCTGTGCTAAAAGACATCAAAGCTAGTACCAGTGCACAAACTCTGGGGTATGCAGATGCTCAGCAGCACATCCAAAAAGCAGGCACTTTATTTTGGTGCTTGCTTACAACTGCCTTAAGGGTCTCATCTCAGAAATGCTATTTGCAAATTCACTTCTAAATATTTTATTGTGCCTATTCCCCTCAGAAGGAGATGCACAGATTAAATACAAAATGCTTGTAGAGTCCTTAGATAAGATGCACTACTGACACTGAACATATTGTTAATTGTGATTAATTATTATTATTATTCTGCTAGCGACAGGCATTTGACTGACAGATACTTCCTAATTCCTATTCTTTCCCCAGAATTTCTTCCTAATTAGCATCCTCCAGAACCTTGTAATCACATGCCATGCAAATGAACTGTATGTTATTTAGCCAAACAGATTATAATAGATTGGGTGACTCCCTGTCTCAGAAGAAGACTAGGAAAGAAAAAAAAAAGCAAAAGAGAAAAATGACATTATGTAAATCGTTGATTTCTCCTGTGGGGAAAAGCAAGCGAATAGCACTGCTCTGAGCAGTGATGACACAAAGCAATCGGCATAGGCCTATGATGCCAGAGTAAAGCTGCCCTCTGCAGGTTACTGCCACATACAATAAATCAAGTCACGGCATCCGAAGTGGTTCACAGGTAGAGGGAATAAATCGCTCCTTATTATGTTGTTAATGGAATATCTTAGCTGGAAAGAAAATTAATTTAAAACCTACCAAAAAGGAATCTGGAAAATATGCTAACACTATTTTTTCAGTGTGTGATGACCTCTCCCTCCATACATTCAAACCATGTCTTGGAGGCAAGACGAAACACAGGGATGGGCTCTCAGCCTGCCCAGCCTGTGGTCTGAGGTGGGCATCTGGCTCAGACAACTGAGCCCTGTGTCCTCTGTGATGGTTTGGGAGTTCCCCGCCCCCCACACTTTGTAAAAATCACCCAGACTAGACTCAGCTGGCTGGAAGTTAAGGACTGAAGCTCTATTTACAGCTTAGCACAATTTATGAGCAGACATATGCACTATATACAGGAATATTTACAGAAATAGGCAATTTAAAGGTCATACAGAAACACAACACCCCTCCCAGAAATCAGAGACCCCAGGAGGGGCTCCCAACCACCCTTCCACCTTCTCCCCACCCCTATACCTTACCCCAAGGTTTGCCTTACACGCAAGGTGAGTTTGGAGGATCAGCCAAGGGGGTTAGAAGAAAAGTGGTTAGTGAGGTTACTGGGCAGAGAGGAGAAGGCCAGAAACTAGACAGCCCTAGAGTCTTATCTTTGCTTTGTATTCTTAAATGTCTCAGCAAGCCTGTGAGTGAAGTAGACACCACCATTGTTTCCTTTTCACAGCCTATAATATAATTTTCTCCACTAAAATACTCCAATTAGCCTCAAACCAGCACAGTCTTCTGAGCAGAGGTAACCAGGCAGGTGGCAGCAAACAGGGCCAGGGAGCTGCAAGTGCTCATGACCTTTGTGTCCCAGTACTACAATCACAGAAATGTTCTGGTTGGAAAAGACCCTCAGGATCATCAAGTCCAACTAGGTGCTGGAGACACAAGTGTGATGCCTCTAACACACAGAAGACGTTTCTCCAGTGGTTTCAAAGTGGGTTTTCCCTTTTTTGCTTGTGATTTATGCATCCTCCACAATGGCAGTGGCTTCATTGCTCCTAGCTGTCAGAGGTGATGCTAAATCTTCCTTGCTTCAGTGGAGACTGACTAAAAGCAATTTGCAATTCCCTGGCTGAGGAAAACACAACATACAGTCCTCTAACTCACTAGCACCCTATCCTCTAATTCATTGACATCCTACCTCCTGACCTGTCTAATACCACCCAACTCATCTAATATTTGCAACCACTTCTGAACCCTTCTTTAAGTCTTCTAGCACTCCCACAGTTTCCAGAGATGCTGCCATATGTGTTTCTCCAAGGCACATACACCTCTGCTTGTGTCAGTGCCTCTGTCTTTCTCACTGAAGCTTTGGCCCAGCCCATCCATATTACCACATATGAAGGCAACTGAGGGGATTATCTTTCAAGCTTTCTTTTAATGCAGTTGTTACAGAGAGGCACAGAAAGACTTCTGCAATGAAAGGGGTGTGGGGAAGCATGGAGGAAGGAGAAAGGGAGGACAAAAGCTGAGGGCTGCTTAATCTAGTTGGATTAATCCCAGAGCCGAATATGAAACCTGAGCTTGTGGAACGCAGATTGCCAAAAAGGCATGGACAAGCAAGGACTGGACTTCTACCCGGCCTGTTTTCTACCAGCAAAGCCTACAAGCTCAATGGCACCAGCAGTAACACCCAGCTGTCAAAATTCATGAAGCCATGGCTATGGCATCACAGACTTGACCACTGCTCATTTCATGCCTCTACATTATGCAAGACTCTTGTGTCACCTCTTGGTGAGCTTACCCTAGTGGGTGTTTACTGAATTGCCATCAAAAACTCAGATGCTCATTCCCAAGTGCTCTGAGGTCCACAGGTCTTGACAATATTTTGAGATCTTCTCCAGGTCTTGCATGTCAAGGTATGTAGTCCATGAGTACATCACAGAACAACAGAATAATTGAGGTTGGAAAGGATCTCTGGAGGACATCTACAGTTTGCCCAGGAGCAAGTCCGGACAGCTTTTAAACATTTAAGCCTTCTCTTTGATGTTCCCATCTGAACTGCTTAAGCTCTAGAAGCAGCAATGCCTCCTTCAAGTTTCCATTTTCCTGAAGGTCAGCTCTTCAGGAGCATACTCTAGTGTAGTCACAAATGTGGTACATAACTCCCTCAACCATGAAGAGACTTCATGCAGAATTTTCAGCACTGCTGAATCTCCTTTAAGAGGAAAAGGATGACTGACTGAGTCAGAAAACAATCAGCATCCCAGATCTCCACTGGTCTTTCTCATCAGAGACAGTGTGGTCAGCTGTAATACCAGATCTCTGCAGCCTCAGGCTGTATAAGTGGGTGACAAAAAATAATACGGTGTCTGATCTATTAAGTACAAGGAGCTCTATGAGATTATTTTCATGTTCAACAAGCTTTCTCTGATTTCTCTTCTGGGGTAGCAGCCATCTTATTGCCTGAAATTAACCATCCCAAGTATTTTCCCTGTCAGAGTAGTCTGGTGTCTCCAACACTTCAGATTCCAGTCTAACATGTGAGAAAACCAGCAACAGATATCCAAAATTCATTTCAGTTCAACTAGTGGTTATGCATAAAGAGCCTCTGGTAAAAAAAGCAAATTTATAAACTCACATAAATAGCTTCCCCAAGCCATTCCATGAGCACAGGTTTTGTAGGGAAGCTACACAGCTAGCACTCCTCCTAGCACTACCGGATAGCTGATGTGAAACCTGCATCATGTAACAAAGCAGTGACATGCAGCCATACGCTCTTACCTCTTAAGCCCTCTGGGCCCATGCTAAACAAAATACCAGAGCGATATCCAACCAGGCTGGAGGGCTCACAGAGTTCACCAGCATGGTGCACAGGGAGACAGCACACATCATGCATTCCAGAAAATTTCATTTTAATCACTCAGTCTAGCCACAAAATTAGAATCAAAGAGACGTTTGCAAGTAAAAGGAGATGAAATTTCTAGACAAGCTATAATTGGCAAACCTGAATGAGAACAAGGAGTGAACCAAGATCTCCTCCACCTGATTAAGTGATACCTGGAAGGGTTTCAAAGATGCAATAGGAATTTTTTAAGTAGCAGCTATACACACTTGTCAAGATTGCTTCATGACAAAAAAACAAACCCAATGCCAAGATTTCTGCTCTGCTTGACACTGAAGCAAAATTCTACTTATTCAAAGGCACTTGATGAATTATAAATATAAGATCTACCCTCTTCAGAAGAGCTATACCAACTCAGATTTAGCCTGTCTTTCCCAGGAAGCAGAGTCCTATTCTGTCCTTTGAATATTTGCCAGTTTCTAACAATTACCTGTCCATAGGCTTGCTGCTGCAGGAGTGTTCCTGATGTACAGTTTCATATGTGTGTAGTCTGTGTACGTCAACGTCCCTGGTGCTCTCCAAAACACAAATTCAACCCCCCATTATGCTCTGCCATTAGAAACATGAGAGGGAGGAAGGCTCCATTTGTTGCATGGACAAGCTAGACAAAGTCTTGGATGTATCTGCCTTCCAGACAAGCCCATCACTTCATCATATCCTGCAGTGCTGTCATGGACCACTGCTGTGCAGAGAAACCATTGGCAAACCCCCTCCTGTAAGGTTGTTGAACAAGATGGCGAGTGAGTCATGGCATTCTTCTTGCCCTCTAGCTGGCACTTCCCATGGTAGCAGGGGCAGAGTACTCCTCTCCAGCACGGCATGTGGCATCTGCATCATCCTTTCAAAAACAGTTCATAGAGTCATAGAATAGGTTGGAAGGGACCTTTAAAAGTAATTTACCTTTTCACCCCTCCACTACTCTTCTCTGCCACCCAACTCAACTCCCATGTTAATCTGGAGTGCTGTGTACAGTTCTGGAGCCACCAGCACAGGAAGGACATTGAACTATTGGAGTGGGTCCAGAGAAGGGCCATGAAGATGATCAGAGGGCTGGAGCAGCTCTCCTATGAGAACAGGCTACAAGAGTTGGGGCTCTTCAGCCTGGAGCTCTTCCAGCATCTGAAGTGGGCCTATGGGAAGGCTGGGGAGAGATTATTTACAAGGTCTTGTAATGATAGGACAAGGGACAATGGGTTTAAACTGGAAGAGGAGATTGAAACTGGATGTTAGGAGGAAGTTCTTTACAGTGAGGGTGGTGAGGCACTGGAACAGGTTGCCCAGGGAGGTTGTGGCTGCTCCCTCCCCGGAGGTGTTCAAGGCCAGGTTGGACGAGGCCTTGAATGACCTGTTCTAGTAGGAGGTGTCCCTGCCTATGGCAGGGGGTTGGAACTAGATGATCTTCAAGGTCCCTTCCAACCTCACATCAACTGGTTTGATTTTTCTTTTTTTATGGCTTCAACTACACTTGAGCCAGCAAATTTAAACCCATTCAGGGATTACTTTTTTTCTATAGTCTAGGGTGACCAGGGGAACAAAGAAGCTGTGGCCTCTGTATTGTTGACATTCAAGGAGGAGTTAACATTTTACCTTGTTTCCCCTCACAGCTATGTGCAGCCCTGCTCAGCTGAGATTCAGAAACACTCAGACTCTATTAAATAAGAACGTTATCATCACATTTTATCACATTATTTTCTCCAAATTTCCTGTAAGTAGCCAACAAAAAGATTCGAGGCAAGGGCAAGTGAGAGAAGCATCTTAACTTTGCAGAAGCAGAAATCAGCTTTCATAATGACATCCAGTGGCCTAACTGATACAATTTCTTAATGGACACACTCTTATTGTAGCAATTAGATCTGTAGAGTAAACATTGCTGCACTTCTTGCCAGGAAAAAAAAGTAAAATTAATGAAAGCAAATTAATTATTTGTCCCCATGGTTTCTGATGTAAGAATACAGCTGTTCTTTATCAGCATAATTCATTACTAATGTCTCCCAAAGCTCAGCTCAGATATATGCCAATGTTCTTCACATGCTACTTTTCTCTTCTGATCAAATATCAAATGGTTTTAAAATATGAAAATGATTCTGCTTTCCTGAGCACTGTTCTTAGTTGTCAGAAAAGAGAAAACAAAAAAAAATTACTCCTAAAGGACTCCTTTTGATCACAGACATGGGTTTTACATGGTGACACTATCACTGCCTCCTATAGACATAGCCCAAGTTTTCACTTAGGTAAGTGAGGGAAGCTCTATTCCATGCTGTAACACAGCCAAATGTAGGCTTAAGAAAGTAACCATCAAGTGTAAAGAAGGATATCTTTTTGCCAATTTTGGCACCAGACACAGTAATTCGAGTGCATCAGAGGGCTGGGGCACTTCTCTTATGAGGACAGGCTGAGACACTTGGGGATGTTCAGTTTGGATAACAGAAGGCTCCAAGGAGACTTTATTGTGACCTTCCAATATCCGAAGGGAGCTTACAAGAAAGCTGGTGAGGGACTTTTTAGGATGTTGGGTAGTGATAGGGCCAGGGAAATGGGTCTAAGCTAGAGGACGGTAAATTTACATTAGATATTAGGAAGAAATTCTTCACCATAAGGGTGGTGAGACACTGGAACAGGTTGCCCAGGGAGCTGGTGGAAGCCTCATCCCTAGGTGTTTTTAAGGCCAGGCTGGATGTGGCTCCGGGCAACCTGATCTAGTGCAAAGTGTCCCTGCCCATGGCAGGGGGTTTGGAATTAGATGATTCTTGAGGTCCCTTCCAACCCTGACAATTCTGTGATACTGCAATTTCAAATAGCAGGACATCAAACATTTGTAGCCATTTATGTATTCCTGTCTTTTTCCCCACATGACAATGTAGCCCCACACATCTCATGTAACAAATTTCACAAGACTTCTAAACCTGGCCCCTAAAGGAGATTCCATTTTATGAATTTTCCTGACAAATTCTTGCTCTGGCGAGCTCTATATTGTCAGCTGACAGCAGTGCATCAGGATGAAAATAAGTAGTCTACAGCTGAAGAGAATTTAGAAACATGGAAGCCAAATTAATTGAGCTAATATAATGAGGAATTAAGAAAGGGGAGTGTGAAGGAATGCTCCAGCATGTTCTGCATTTACTGTCTGAGCTCTCTAAGGGCCAATTGTGCATCCTTGGGTGAGTGCCACAGCAGTACATGAGAAAGGGCAGGGAGCAGTAGCGTGGCCACAGCTGGAAGCAACTGGTCTGCTCAGCCATATTTGCTCTGTTGTGGCTGCAGCTCTAATACAGAGGGGTCAAGTAAGGGGAGTGCGGGGAAGGCAAGGGGCTGCTGGCCCTGTAAACTAATGAGGCAAATTATTCCCTTTCCCACAGAGCTGGACAGAAGGGCTTAGAAGAGCAATGGTGGTTTGCCTCTTTCTTTCTGAGAATGAGGTGCTGCTTAGGTAGCCTGGACAAGCTGATTCGTGCTTTCCTCACAGCCTAAAGTGGAAGTGCTTTTGCCATCTAAACACAGTGGAAAGAAGAAAGACAGATGCAAGCTCAGAATTACAAAGAAATATACCCCTGTGCTGGTCCTTTTTGCTCAGGATACAGAATCAGTACAGACTTTACAATGTACTGCAGGTAAACTGACATGACAAATGGGAATGGGACCTGAATGAGATCCAAAGGATTAGACTGAAGCAAGAAAACTCAAGGGAAATTGTTACAGAAGCTATTGAGGACAAGAAGAAAGGTGTATTTGGTAATAGGAGAGTCAATTGTGTGCCTGGAGAATAGCCATCTTTTTGTAAGGATGGAGCTAACAGAACAGTTGTTATGATTGTGGCTAAAGCAAACATGCATGGTATTACTGAGATGTTTGACAGTTTAGTCAGAGGAGCTCAAGATGAAAGCAAAACCTATTAGCACTCTGTGTGCTGCAGAAAAAAAGGGAATAAATGGTATCATATTTATATCACACCTTTCATCCAGAAGGATCCCAAAGAGCACTGCAAACCACATATGGGAGCAACTTCTGCCTTTACTGAAATATGGACAACAGGGGTAAAACATGCCAACTCTTTTAACATTAGAAACCAGCAATGCTGCACAGCTGCTCAGGAAAAACAGAGACACAGGTAGGCATGAATCAAAATGCAAAATAATAATTTGCTAGGCAACGAAGTGGAATAATAGACTAAAAATATGCAATATTTTTACAAGTCTTCATTATACTGACACAAAAAGACTGTAAACAGGATCCATGCCTGGAGGGCAAATCATGCAGGAGGACAATTCAAGAGATTTGCTCCTTCAAGTTTCATGTTGTATTTACCTATTTGATTGCTGAAACATCATGACACCCAAAACACATATTAGACATAAACCAATAGCTACAGGTGTGCAGCTACTGCGGCCTCACATGCTAATGATCTTCACTCTCTAAACAGCCTTGCAAAACTAGTGCATATTTCACAAGATCAGGCATTAAATTTTCCCTTCCCATTTTATCATAACGATATACAAGAATATTTAGCAAGCTTTTATTTGCTGTGGGAAAGAGAAGCAGCATTTTCTAGGTCATTTTAAGAATAACTTTAGTCAGTGAGGAATGATGGGTGAAAAAGACATACTGGTGGCAACTGAGTTGATGTTAACCATAATCCCTAGGTTATGGGATAAGCAGATAAATGCAGCAGCATTTACATCCCATTAAACTCTTAAAATACAATCCAAAACCAAGCCAAGTTAAGAAACAAGCCAAGTTAAAAAACAAGCCAATCTTGTTTTACACTTCCCAGTGATAAGACTCAAATTAACAGAAGTTCCGCAGAAGGAAAACTTTCTGGCCAAAGCATACAAGGTATTAGAAGTTGTGGGAAATGTAATCTTACACACAAAAGGCATAAACCCTCATACTTACTGAGATAAAACCTGGAAAATTCACTTTATTTTTTAATTAAAATTATTTGAAAAAGTGCTTAACACTGTTCTAACATTTTGTAGTATCAAAGTGGGGATTTTTTTTTTTTTGCCTGTAGATGGTGCAGTAGGGCAGCAAAGTTAATGTTTGTCTTTAAATAAAGATTAAATTGGGTTTGAAAGCTAGTCATTACCAGATGTTTGTAGTTTAGAAACATTTTTCCAGTTAAAAATTTGTAACAAGACTTCCATCCAACACAAAAACATCAAGGAAACTCCAGAAAACAAAGAAAATGCCATTTGGTTACAGTGTTGCGTTCTCTGTAATTAATCATATGCTTTTTGTTTCTTTCATATAGTGATGGCAGTGTGATTATTCAAATAAGCCTTGGACACCAAACAAACAAACAAAAAACCCCGAAACAAACAAAAAACCCAACAAAACAAAACAACAAACAAAAAAAAAAACAAAACCCAAACCCAATTATCAGGGCTAAAAGAGGCAATGTCCCGGCCCTTCTCCATAAGCAGGAAATGGACTTCCAGGACTTTAGTCTGTCTTATGCCTGAGGGACTGGTGTTAAGCCCAAGAGAAACTAATTCTTTGTTAACCATTTTGATGCTGAGTAGCGCAAGCTCATAAATAAACCTACAAGAAATCAGCCAAGTTGAAGGAAGCGACATGTTGATACAGGTACATTACAAATATATATATTTTTTTTTTTTAAGTAAGAGGTAAATATCAATATTAGTACTTGCAGTGCCTCAGCACTGCTGTGACTGATCTATGGCATACTGCAAAATCAGCTGCTGGCTAGAACAACACTTGTGCAAAACTGCTTCTTGAATCCAGTATTATCCTCCCTTTACATGAACAAGTTAAACTGACAATGGATTCTTAGGAGTTTCTAGACTGGAAATGATTGATGAATTCCAGGTGCAAAGCTTGCAACTGAGTTTGAACGCTGGAACACTGGAGGAGGAAATATGGCCAGACTCATTAGAGTCTGCCCTGTAATGTGGTGAAATTCTCATGCAATGTCTTGACAGTAGGTGGTTTGCTGACAAAAATAATCAGCTGGCAAACAAGGACCAACAGAAGTGAAATTTTGCTGAGTTGTTCTCAGCCCAAACACTTCTACAATTGGGGTTTTTTGTGTTTATTTGCAAATATATTTATTTACTGAGGCTGTCTTGCTACCTCACTACTATTGATCTTTGGTCTAGTAGCTTTTGGAAAACACTGATAAATCAGCTTGTGCCCATTCAAGACAAAAGACCTTCACTCCCTTGATCTGACAAGGGGAGGCCAAGGAGCCAGGCTGTCGAGTAATTGCAGAAAACAGATGCAACAGATGCATGTATGAGGCTCCAAAGCCAAAGTAAGAATCAGGAGGTAAATATACCAGAGGTCCTA
>VWYK01082929.1:78833-97414 GCA_013399775.1 Semnornis frantzii | reverse complement strand
CCAGCAGGACCAGGGAAGGGATTATCCCTCTGTATTTGGCATTGGTGAGGCAACACCTTGACTACCGGGTTCAGTTTTGGGCCTCTCACTCCAGGAAGGAGCATGTCCAGAGAGGAGCAGCAAAGCTGGTGAAGAGTGTGAAGAACAGGTCTGTTGAGGAGCGTCTCAGGAAAACTGGAGTTGTTTAGCCTGGAGAAGTGGAGGCCTTAGAACTCTCTAGAACTATCTGAAAGGAGGTTGTAGCCATGTGGGGTTTGGTCACTTCTTCCTAGTGACAAGTGACAGGACAAGATGAAATGGCCTCATGTTGCCCCAGGGTAGATTTAGGTTGGATATTAGGATTTTTTTTTCCGTAGTCAGGCATTGGAACAGGTGGCCCAGGGAAGTGGTGGAAATGGAGGTGTTCAAGAAATGTGTAGACATGGCACATGGGGACATGGTTGGATGGCCATGGTGATGTTGGGTTGATGGTTGGACTCGATGATCTTAGAGAGCCTTTCCATCTGAAACAATTCCATGATTAAGACCTCAGAAAGTCATCTCTGCTGTTCCTATAGAAGTAACTGGTGAAATGTTGCCTATTTAAAAGGTTGTAGAGGGAGCATCAGCTCCTCAGCAGTCTGTGATCTGACAGCAGGTGAACAGCACAGGGAACTCTTGGGTTGCACAAGTTGCTACTAAAGTCAGGTTAAATTAGTGCCCAGCTACTTGTAGAGCTGTAGTAGGTGTGATTGAAGTGTCACTGTGTAAATCCCTGCAAATTCCAACCTTAAATTAGTGGCACAAAGACATTTAGCCATGTCACTTGTCAAATGGCAGTATCTTGGAGTTGGGCAGGCAAGGAAAATTCCTTGTGTTATTTTAGGACTTAGTGTCATTCCTAAAGAATTAGACTGGTTCAACTCGATGTCTTAGCTGAGCTGATATACATACTGAACATTTCAACAACCTTCATCTTCGTTAACTACCTTGAAAGGGGAAGTGGTGATGAAGGTGGTGGTATAGAATCATAGAATGGTTTGGGTTGGAAGAGCTCTTCATAGGTCATGTAGTCCAAACCTCATGCAGTCAGCAGGGACATCGTTTACTAGATCAGGTTGCTCACAACCTTCTCCAGCTGGAACTTGACTATCTCCAGGCATGGGGCATCAATTTCCTCCCTTGACAGCCTGTTCCAGTGTTCCACCAGCCTCCTGGTTCAGAACTTGTTCCTAACATCCAATATAAATCTGTTCTTTTCTAATTTCAAAACGTTGCTCCTTGTCTTATCACTGCAGGCCTTTGGAAACAGTCCCTCTGCCGCCTTCTTGTAGGGCCCCTTCAGGTACCGGCAGACTGCTATTAGGTCTCCCTAGAACCTTCCCAGGTCCCTCAGCCCATCCTTGTAGCAGAGATACTCCAGCCCCCTGATCATCTTTGTGGCCCTCCTCTGCACCAGTCCTTAAGGTTCGTGTCCTGTCTTTGTTGAGAGCTCCAGAACTGGACACTGGACACTACTCCAGGTGAGGTCTTACCAGAGCAGAGTGACAGAATCACCTCTCTCCATCTGCTGGCCATGCTGGTTTTGATGCAGCCCAGGCTGCCACTGACCTTCTGGGCTGCAAGTGCCCATTGCTGGCTCATGTCCAGTTCCTTATCCACCAGCACCCTCAATTCCTTTTCTGCAGGGCTGCTCGTCATCTTGTGGAGACAAAAGTAAGCATGCTCTTCATAAGCAAGAGACAGTAGAACGCTCACGATCATGCATATCCCTAAGGAAGAAATGGAGAATGCATTGCAGAGCACCTCAAACTGGTGATCAGGCTTTGGTAATAGCTGAGGGCTGGCTACTGGATACATCCAAGAGAGTCAGTGAAAGAATAGAAGGAAACACAGCAATATAAGGCAGCGGTGAGGACGGGGAAACTCTTCCATTAACTCATCCCCCTAGCTGTGGTTGCATTGTTATTGTCTGAAAATATTTAGTGCCAGAGGGCTTCATAAGAGACAGCAGCTCTCAAAAGGTGGTGAAGAAGGTTGTGTTACAGAATTTCTCTCCTTTAAGGTAAACTGTTGCACAAGACTCTCAGCAGTAGCAGCCAGCCATGCCATAAACACCATCGAGACAAATGTGATGTTTTACTAGAGGCAGCTAGCAGATGCTTTGTGTAAACCTTAGCTGCTGATTGGGTTAATTTTGATGTATTTTACATTGCATTGTCTTTAAACAATGATATTTAGAACAATAATCCTCTGCCAGCTTGTGTTTCCTCAAAGTGTTCGACAGTGATTCCCCTCTTTGAAGGAAAGGCAAAATTGGTGCTTTTAAAGAGCTCCTGTTGTAATCACCAATTCACTACAGTGGTTTACAGGCAGTGTGGGAGATCAGCTGCAGAGTACTCCAGAGGTGCTCTGCAGTTGCCATCCTGCAGCTAACACTGTCAACTGAGGGAGAAGAGTGTGAGTAAGAAATGCAAATAAACTCAAGGGAGTGGAAGTGTTGCTTTCTCCTTCTGGTTGCCTTTTAAAAGCAGAAGGGATCATGTCCTGGATTCAAAGAATGGTTTGGGTTGGAAGGGACCCTGGAGATAATCTGATTCTGAACCCCTGCCGTGGGCTGGGGCACCTTCCACTAGACTACATTGCTAAAGACCTCACCCAGCTTGGCCTTGAACACCTTGATGGAGGAGACATCCACAACCTCCTTGGGCAACCTGTTGCAGTACTGTTTCACCACCAAGACTGTGAAGAATTTCTTCCGGATCTCCAGTCTGAATCTGCCTTCCTTGAGCTTCAATCCATTGAAGCACACAACTGCTTTCTGGGTTGCCAGCAACCATTGCTGGCTCATGTTGAGTGTTACATCAACTGACACCCCCAAGTCCTCCTCCTTGAGGCTTCTTTTGAGCCACTCCTCACCCAGCCTGGATTTGTGCTTGGGATTGCCCTGATATGGGTGAAGGACCTTGTACTTGGCCTTGTTGAACTTCACAGAGTTGACTTGAGCCCACATCTTTAGCCTTTCTGAGCCCTTCTGGTGGATCCCTTCCCTCTAGCATATCAGCCAGGCCACACAGCTTGGTGTGATCCAGAAACTTGCTGAGGGTGCCTCAGTCCCACTGTCCATGTCTCTGCCAAAGATGTAAAACAGCACTGGTCCTAGCACTGAACCCTGAGGGACACCACTTGTCACTGGTCTTTATTTGGACGTTGTGCCAGATACAGACATGTTTTGGATCCTTTAAACCTACCTGTGAATGAAAGCCTGTCAGTGAGTGCTCCAAAACACTTCTAGCTTCTGGTGTCTCCTGTTTAGAACCCATGCTGGATAGGAATATCCTGTGTGTCTGCGTTTGCTCTCAGAATAATGATACTGTGAAAAAGAAAAGCTTTTCAACCACAGTATCCTTGGGAAAAAATGGAGAGAAAGGTCAGTGGAGCTCAGCCTTGATGGGAAGCAGTCCCCACTGACGTTCAGAGAGCTGGAATGACACACCGGGCCCTGCTCACATGTGGCAAACACCATCAAGCTTTTCATTTATTTTAGCTGCTTCTGGACAGTTCTTTTCAACTAGCTCTGGTCTTCAGCTCCACTTAATTGAGGAGCTGGTCTTGCTAATGAATTTGTATGAGCTTCCTGGCCCTGGCAGTTTGCACTGTACCATGCTCAGTGTATTATATTAAAAATGTATATCACAACTGAAGCAGTTTTGTAAAACAAGCTTTAATGCAGCATCTGCTTATTTGTGCCTTGGGGATGCGAGACACCAGCAAACTGCTTACTGCTTGGGAAATCAGCACAGCCCCCCAGGCGTTGGCTCTGGTGTTTAGAAGTCAGGGCAGTGCCTTCATCTGGATGCAGCTCAAATTTTCGTGTTGATAATTAGAAAGACAATGAGCCTGCATGAAATGGACCCGAGCTGTGCAAAACTCAGGTCATAACTCTCCTTAATGCTGACTGGAAGGAAGCAGTGTCAGAAGGTAACCAGAATGCATTATTGTTTGCCATTATCAAAAGGTCCATTTGAATAGCTCTCTGTCACCTAGGGCTGTTTAACCTTTTGTAGGTATGAGCATTACAAGGGAGCCTAATGCATATTTTGTGTGCATTACTGGCCATAAATGCATGCCCACAGATATTTGTCCTCCCATGTGCATATTCATCAGGAATCAGGCTGGGGTCAGGATATTTCCAAATGGCATCATTGGTGAAAACCCGGAGCAGCTGTTTCCATGGAAGGTGGAGGAAACTTCATCCTTGAGCTGTCCTAGTGGGAATTTGCTTGCTAGAACCTTCCCACAGATACTTGGCTTGTGCATCAAATGGGAGTGTAAATGTGGATGCGACTGGTCTTGCAAAAAATTATGTTTAGATGTGAGAATCGGCAGAGAACAAACTGAAATGCTGGAGTGTGGTGATGTGACGAGATGCTCAATAGTGATCACTTTGCTGGAGTGAAACCTCTTTCCCTGGCTGTCCTCTTTTCCTGGGACTCAAATTGAACACAAGACCCTTCAGGACTAAGGCCAAGCTTTTTTTTGGTTGTGCCAGTGCTAGTGACAGAATAAGAGGCGATGTGCACAAACTTGAACATAGGAAGTACCATCTAAATTTGAGGAGGAACATCTTTACTTCAAGGATGGACAGGCTGCCCAGAGAGGTTGTGGAGTCATATTTCTGAGTCATTCAAAACCCACCTGGATGCTGTCCTGTGCAATCTGCCCTAGGTGGACCTGCTTTAGTAGGGTGGTTGAACTGACTTTCCAAGGGCCCTTCCAACCCCCATCATTCTGTGGTGCGAAGAACCCTTCCCTCTGGTTATTTCAGCTCCAACTGAAGATAGATGTCATTTTAGGGGAACAATTCTATGCTGGAGAACATTCTCTTTCCCGGGATATGAACTCGCCTATTTCCTCCATGTGCTTTTCATACCCTATGGATGCTGATCAGGGGAATGGAGCACCTGTCCGGTGGGGACAGGCTGAGGGAGTTTGAGCTGTTCAACCTGGAGAGATGGTGGCTCTGGGGAAACCTTAGAGCTGTATTTCAATATCTGAAGGGGACTTGTAGGAAGACTGGGGAGGGGCTGTTTAGAAGGGCTTGTAGTTATAGGTTATGGGGCAATGGTTTGAAACTGGAGCAGGGCAGATTTAGGTTGGACATCAGGAGGAAGTTCTTCACGGTGAGAGTGGTGAGACAGTGAACAGGCTGCCCAGGGATGTGATTGACTCCTTGTCCCAGGAGACATTCAAGATCAGACTCAAAGTGACCCTGGGCAACCTACTCCAGTTGGAGGTGTCCCTGTCGAGTGCAATGGGGTTGACCAAGATGACCTTTGAGAGTCTTTTCCAACCCAGTGCAATCTGTCAATCTGTGCAACCGGTGTTCCTGAACCCTGAACCCTATCTGACTGCCTTCATTTACCCAGCCAGAGGTCTGTGCAGGGTTTTCACGCCTTGCCTAATCATCTAACAGTGCAGAAGGCAGTGCAGACTTGGATCCCTGCAGCCTGATGCCTCAGGAAGAGCCTCTGTTTGTGATTTGGGTACCTCTAAGTATTTATTCAAGTGCTCCCAGGCTGTTTGGTGAGGTGCTTACACAGCAACTGAATCCCTCAAAAGCTGTTAAATGTTTTTCATCTATAATGTCTTGAATGGAAAGTATGAAGCAGCCTCATCAGATCTGGCTGGTGCCTTTCCTCAGTGGATTCTGCAGTCAGAGAAGAACAGTTTCTTTGCCGCTGCTTCTGTTTAAAGGCATTTCAGTGGCTAATCCTTTTCCTGCTGGGTTCTTTTTGGGATGCTTTTGAATTGTAAGGTTATAGAATGAGGCAATTTATGGCTGTTGCTTAGAAGGAGAAGAGCAGATTTAGATTGGATGTCAGGAACAAGTTCTGCACCATGAGGGTGGTGGAATGCTGCAACAGGTCGCCCAGGGATGTAGTTGATGTCCCATGCCTGCAGATAGTGAAGGTTAGGCTGGAGAAGGCTGTAGGCAGCCTGATCTAGTGGAGGATGTCCCTGCTGACTGCAGGGGAGGTTGGACTAGATGACCTTTGGAGGTCCCTTCCAACCCAAACCATTCTGTGATTCAAAGAGCTGTATGTCAGTGTTTGTCTACACAGCACATAATACATGAATGTAGACTATAGAACACCACAGTAGTTGTATTAAAAAAAAAAAAAAAATCAAAATACTCATTTAATTTCTCTTTAAAGCCATAGAAAACTGGACTGTTCTCTTTATCGCTTTTTTAAAAGTTCTACAGTAGACACAGGCTCTGAAAACCTGTGTTATTAACATTGACAATCCCAGTAATGCTCTAAAATCCACAGGAAGAGGCTCTGATGGTTGAAAAAGCCAAGGAAATCATCAGTAGTCGAGGGCAGACAGGAATCCTAAAGGAATTCCAGCTTGTACAGAAGAAATAATACAGCAGGAAGTAACAAATGGAATTAATTGGTTCTTCAAGTAGAACAGTTACAGGAGAGAGGAGGATTATACAGATGTATTATTATTTAAATAATTTGAGTGAATAGAGGAATGGAGACCTGCAGGCAGCACAAACACTGCCAAGAGACCCTGGGCTGCTGAAATAAATCTGCATCACAACTGGGCAAGGAAGGAGGGGGGAAAAAAGTGCAGCAGCTCCACTTGAACCTATTTTGGCTGCTACTGAACTTGTTAAAGCATTGGACCTTCAGGTTGTAAAATCCTAGGTTTTAATCCCACAAAGTTCCATTTGTTTTCCATTTGTTTGTTTCTTCACGGGTCCTTGGTTGCTCTGAAATAAGCAGCTTCAAGAGCTGGAATTCTGTAAGCCTGACATTTAAATGACAGTTTCAGTGGTGTGTAATTTTCTTCTTCAGTTCTTTTGGGAGTCCTTTAGTGTCTTACTAGGCAGTGAGTGTGCTTGCTGTCAAGCGAAGTTGTCTGCCTAGCCTGCATTACATGCCCTCCTGCATGTCATCCCCAGGTCTAGGCAGAAGTTCTGTGTGGGAAGCTCACAAGATTTGAGAGATGCTGTTAGTTGTAGTTTGACCGTGTGCTCTTTGAGCATGAAGGTGATGAATAAACATGAAAACACTCTTCTAATTATCCTGAGGCACAAGTTCACCATGAGAAATGTGCCCTTGTATCCAAGACAGCCAGTGGTTTTCTGGGATGCACTAAGACTCTGAAAGGTCGAGGCAGGTCTTCATCCCCCTCTGACTGGTCCCAATGAGCTGCACTTCATGTACTGTGTCCAGTTCTGGGCTCCCCAAATGAAGAGAGACAGGGCACTGCTGGAGAGAGCCCGATGAAGGGCTACAAAGAGGCTGAGAGTCCTGGGGGCTGTTTAGCCTGGAGAAAAACAACCCGAGAGGGAATCTTCTCAGTGCTCAGCAGAGCCAAAGGGCAGGGGGCAGAAGGATGAATCTGAACTCTTTTCAGTGGTGCCAAGCGACAGCACAGGGAGCAATGAACACAAACTGGAACCCAGGAGGTTCCATCTGAACAAGAGAAGAAATTTTCCTGTGGGGGTGCTGGAGCCCTGAAGCAGGCTGTCCAGAGAGGCTATGAAGTCTCTTTCTGTGAAACCCACCTGAATATTGTGATCCTGGGCAACCTCCTGTGGGTGACTGTGCATTAGCAGGGGACATGGACTAGATGATCTCCAGAGGTCCCTTCCAACCCTGACTGTGGTGAGATTCTGTAATTTCAAAGTGAAGAATGTTTAAGTGGAGATTTTAAGTCAGAAACTTTTAGTAGCATCTAAACTGTTTCCGTGAGAGGAAATCCCTATAGCATCTTCTAAACAGACCCTTTGTGTTTCTTCTAAAAGGCACAAACCAACTTTTTGCTTTCCTCAGCTCTTATAATTAGCAGGGATAAAAATTGATGAAGATTTCCACAAGCCTTTCTGCTGGGGTGCAGATGTGATTCTTGGTGACTCAAAGATTTCCCAAAAGTTAGCTACCCTCTGTGTAAGTATTAAAAAAAAAAAAATTCTTCCAAAATTAGAAGAAGAAAAAAAAAATCTCATGTAATTACAACTGCAGTATTAACATTCTTAATGTCTGCCTAATGTCTGAGCACCAAGTCAGAGGCTGCATTTTCCAGCAACGTGCACGCCATAAGCAACATGAATTGGGCCGTGCAGGCTCTTGAACAAAGATGCTAAATATAAGAGCTCTGCATCATTTGTGCCCTGATTGGCCATGGAGCTTGGAGAGGAGCTGAGGAAAGTAACACTGCTTTCTAATTACTTCTTTCTTTCCCCTCTTTCTCCTTTACGTATTGATCTGACTCTTTTGTCAAGCACAGCAATCTGGGCTTGGCTCACAGAGGGCCGCTGAGATCCTGCCCTGTGTTTTGCTGGCCTTGCTGTTTCCCCAGCCCCTTGCTGTGTGATCTCTTACACCTCCCTCAGACAACAACTGAGTATCCATAGCTTTGTCCTCTGCTGATTGCATGGCTCAGCATGGGCCAAAAGCTCCTTGGGCAAGGGGCTGAGGAAGGGCAGCAGCCCATATAATCCTAGATTGGTTTGGGTTGGAAGGAATCTTGAAGATCATCTACTTCAGACCATGGGCAGGGATGATTTCCACTACAGCAGCTTGCTCAAGACCTCATGCAACCTGGCCTTGAACACCTCCAGGGAGGCGACATCCACGACCTCCCCAGGCAACCTGTTCCAGTGCCTCACCACCCTCACTTTGAAGAATTTCTTCCTAATCTCCAGTCCCAATCACCCCTCTTCCAGCATAAAGCTAGTGTGTTCTTCAGATGAATGGCAGGAGAGCTGCAGAGGATGGATGAGCTTTCATCTGATGCTGTGGTTAAAGGGTGGTCATCATGGTTCTCAGTCCTGCTTCTGTCTTTCCTAGGGAAGAATTTGCTTTTAAACTGGAGTGAGTGTTGCCCCCACCAGCCCTGAACTGTAGTGGAAGATGGAGAGCAGGGGATTGATCATGCCAGAGGTGTGCATATTACCAATGGCAGTGGAAGAGGAGGTGTTGTTGAAAGCCCTAGAGATGTGTGCTGTTTGAGGGGTTAGCTTAATAGAGGCACTGGAGCCTGAGACAAAGCGAGGTGGCATAAAATGTGCATCAGTTATGCATTGTGGTTTTTTAACCCCCTCTTTTTTCCTAGAGAACTTTTTGCTCTTTGTGCTTTTTCATTGCTAATTTGACTCCACCTATTTAATAAATGATTAAATCTTGCTGTACTTCTGTGAGCTGGGGCAAGCAGGAAGGCAGGAAGCACGTTCATGGAGGCGGTAGAAAATGTAACTGGCTGCATTTCTGTGACAGGCTCATGTGAATCGAATGTGCTGTTTTTACGGCACGTATTAGATGTGAAATTGTGAGTGGTGTTAGAGCACTGCCAGAACTCCTGCCAACGTGCCATGTCATTTTATCTTAGGAATGAAAGGTCGTGAATGAGAACTCTGTATTTCTGGCAAATTCATTCCAGTCCTCTAGGGTCAGCCATGCCCACAGGTCATTGCCCCTTTTCTGTTTGACTTCTTCCTTACATGACATTTGATTTCATCTCAGAGTATGAACAGGAAAACCTAGATGGCTTCTGCAGCTGTAAAATTGTGTCCAACACAAGGGAATGTCCCTCTCGTACACAGCTTGCTCCACGTCTTCACCCAGTGTTCGCTGGGGTCTCTGAAGCTGTGCTGGCACGTGTAAGCATGGGATGGACTCAGTGATCTTAAGGGTCTTTCTGAGCTGAAGTGATGCTGTGATTCTGTGAAGAGCCTAACCCAAGAGGAGTGTGGTCTATGGCACTCTTGGCCATAAAACAATCCCTCCCAGAAGCAATGTGACTTGGGGCAGAATTCACAGCCAAAATCATGGTATTATCTATACTGCAGACCAAGATCAGGGATGTGTTGTTAATACAGGACTTAATTGCAGAGCATGGAAATTGGGTGATTCACTGGAGGCGTGGGGAAGGGACCTGCCATGCCAGGAATGCTTGAGATTTCAGAGGAATCAGCTCCCTAAAGTCATGTCATGCTGTGCCAAGGAAAACCAACCCGTTTCTAAAACACAGGCATGGCTTTGGCCCTCCTTCATTAGAATGAGGTGATGAATGCCAGGGGCAGCCTGACACTTGAGGAAAGGAGAATCATGATGGCCATCAAACTCCTGCAGGCTGCTGCTGTGTGCCGCAGCATGGGCCAGGTCAGGCAGCAGAAGAGCAGCAATCAATCACAGCTTTGGCTAATTGGGGTCTGTCAAGTCCAAGTACAAGGCAGCATTGCCGGGGACAAAAAGAGGTGATAGCAGAGCTCAGTGGAAGTAAGAGTGAATGGGGGGTTAATATTTACCTCTGAAGTGTTCCTAAACTCTCTGCAAATCAAACCAACCAAAAAAAAAGCCCCAAACCCACAAATGTAACATAAACGATTTTAGGGAATTATTTTATTGTCATTATAACTAATCTCATTAAAAGTTATTTGTAATGACTGCAAGTTAATTACAGAAGTACTGGATCTAATGTGTGGATTACTCTTTGGTTTGATAAAAAAGAAAATGCAAATGCCATGCTGGAGTGTTTTGTTCACTTGGATCACACTGTGCTCCATACTGCTGGATTTCCAGGGCTGCTTGTTTCCAGGAGGAGTGGAAGCACAGGCCCAGCTGAACAGGGCCAGACAAGCATCAGTTCTTTATCCTTTTTCTCAAGGACAGGGTCAGTCTTTTTTTATTTTATCCTCATGGAAATCAGATGTGATGTCTGTGATTAGAACTTGGAATGATGCATTGGGAAGCAGAGAAGTGCTTTGCTTCTGTATTTTCTTTGGTGGTGCCCACTGGTAGGACAAGGAATGAGGGCTGCAAGCTAGAGCACTGGAGGTTCCACCTCAACAGGAGGAGATGCTTCTTTATAGTGAAGGTGCTGGAGCCCTGGAGCAGGCTGCCCGGAGAGATTGTGAAGTCTCCTTCTCTGGAGACTTTCAAAACCCAACTGGATGTGTTCCTGTGTGACCTGCCCTAGGTGATCCTGCTCTGGCAGGGTGGTTGGACTGGATGATCTCTGGAGGTCACTTCCAACCCCTAACATTCTGTGATTCCGCTGTGTTTTTTTTTTCAGTAGGTTTTTGTCTAATACTCATTTTCACATGAGGTGCTGCATGGCAGGAAGCTTCTTTCCCCACCATATCCTTTTCTCCCATTAAGCAACAAGCTGAATCATTACTGGCTTGCTTGGTCTTGTCATGGTCTGATCTGGTAAGTGATAGCATACATAGAGAAGTGAAGAATGTGTGTCTGTCATCAGACTGGCAACTCACAGCCTGGCAAAACCAAGGTGTGGGGCTGTGGTCACTTGCTCTGCTGTGGATATGGTGGTGAGCAGTCAAGGGAAAAGGCTTGATATGCATGCCAGAAGGTGGCTGGGCAGAGGGGAATCTCATGGAGTCCAACAAGGGCAAGTGTATGGTCCTGCTCCTGGGGAGGAATGAGCTCCTGCACCAGTACAGGTGAGGGGTCGTCCTGCTGGAAAGCAGCTCTCCAGAGAAGGAGCTAGGAGTATTGGTGGACAAGAAGTTCCCCATGAACCAGCAGTGTGTCCTTGTGACCAAGAAGGACATTGAGGTTCATGAAGAAAAATGTGACTAGCCAGTCTCTATTACGCCCTAGTGAGGCCACATCTGGACTATTGTGTCCAGTGCTGGACTCCCCAGTTGGAGAGAAAAGGAACTACTGGTGAGAGTCCAGTGAAGGACTACAAAGGTGCTGTGGGGACCTTACTGTGGAGAATTTTTCTGGGAAGGAGAGGCCGAGAGAACTGGGCTGTTTAGCCTGAAGAAGGTCACACTGAGAGAGGATCTTCTCAGTGATGAACAGTAACTATAGACAAGGGTCAAGAAAATGGGGACAGACTCTTTCAAGTGGTGCCCAGTGATAGACAAGGAGCAACAAGACCAAAGTGGAACCCAGTACATTCCATCTGAACAAGAGGAAAAACTTTACTCTAAGGGTGCTGGAGCCCTGGAACAGACTGCCCAGAGAGTCTGTGGAGTCATCTCCTCCGGAGAGATTCCTAACCCACCTGGACATCATGATGCTGGGCAAGCTGCTGTGGGTGACCCTATTTTAGCAGGAGGGTTGGATTGGATGATCTCTAAAGGTCCTTCCCAGCCCCCACCATTCTGTGGTTCTGTGAAATGCAGAAATGCATGTAAAATGCATCCCACAGCCCTGAAGCAGAGGCAGGTGCAGGACTAAGCTGTGAGTGGAAAGCAGGAAAAACTCTTGATAATAAGGTTTGCATACTGGAAAGTCAGCAGGTTTAGAAAGCCAGGAGGGGACCTCCCACGTTAGAAGATATAAGTGTCTTGAGACTCTGGTGGGGGAGTCTCCCAGTCACCAAGTGTCACACAAGTAACAATGGAGAGTCTTGTTACAGAGATGTGCACAGACGTTAGCCAGGTGGTTCCCTAGCAGGCATGCAGTCTTCATTGCTTTACATAACTCTTCCCTGCCTTGTTCCTCCTCTCATCAAACCTGTCACTTCATTTTGACTGTCCATCTGCTGCTTATGTAAGTATCACCACCTCACCATCCATGTGTTCCCCTGCACATGGCTTGGACTCACTTCTCAGAGTCGCAGAATGGGTTGGGTTGGAAGGGACCTCCAAAGGTCATCTAGTCCAAACCCCCTGCAGTCAGCAGGGACATCCTCCACTACATCAGGCTGCTCAGAGCCTTGCTGAGCCTGACTGTGACTATCTCCAGACATGGGACCTCAGCTATCTCCCTGGGCTACCTGTTACAGTGTCCCAGTACCCTCCTGGCGCACAACTTGTTCCTAACATGCAATCTAAGTCTGCTCTTCTCTCATTCCAAACCATTGCCTCTTGTCCTATCACTGCAGGCCTTTGGAAACAGTCCCTCTGCAGCTATCTCGTAGCCCCCTTCAGGGCTCCTAGGAGGTCGCTATCAAGTCTCCCTGGCACCTTCTCTTCTCCAGGCTGAACAACCCCAGCTCCCTCAGCCTCTCCTCACAGGAGAGGTTTTGCAGCTGCCTGATCATTTTTCTGGTCCCCCTCTGGACCCGTTCCATCATGTCTATGGCCTTCTTGTGTTGAGGGCTCCAGAGCAGAATGCAGTGCTCCAGGTGAGGTCTTTTTTGAGGAAAGTGTCAGAATCACCTCTCTTGATCTGCTGACCTTTGCAGCTCTAACTCGGTCTCTATATTTGGATCATGGCACAGTATCAGCACATTGTTTTTCAAACAGCTGACTATTTTGGTTGACTAAGTCAATGGAAACGAGCTTCTTTCCCAGCAGCTCTTGCAGCAAATTGGGTATGGAACAAACTCTGGTTCCTAAGGAAGTCAGAAGTTACTCAGCAACCTGTAATCAAGGTTCTCCCAATGTTGTGTTTTAAGTAGAACCATTATCATAGCAATGTCTTCCTGAAAGCATTTAGACTTCATTACCCCATTAGAGAAATTAACATATTTTAGCTGATAAGCTACTGGCACATTCAGAAACTTTCAGGAAGGCTGGGCGTTGAAGCTACTCTAAAACATGGCTTCATTAAAGGGATCTTGTGCCACATAGGAAATATATAAATAGAAAAAACATAATTAAAATGCCACATTATCTGGTTCTAAACTTAGTGTGCCTTGAAATTTAAATACATAGTGCTATCTTTAGAATTTTCCAGCAGACTTTTTCTAGTTTTATTGGCATAGCAGAGAAGAACTGGGGGGTGGTTGGTTTTTTGGGTTTGGGTTGGTTTGGTTTTTTAGTTTTTGGTTTGGTTTGTTTGTTTGGTTGGTTTGTTTTGTTTGTTTTTGTTTTGTTGGTGGGTTTTTTTTGTTTGTTTGTAGAAAGGAGGAGTGAATTTCAGTTGTCATTGTAATAACTGGTCTGGCTTTTTAATGGAAGTTGGAATCAATCTTTTGAACTTGGTTGCTTATTCTGAGTTGTAACTGATCACTGCTGTGGTATTCAGAGCAGAGATTGCACAGGACCAAGTCAGGACAAAAGGACGAGGAGGATCAACAGGCTCAATGCAGAGCCAGTGTCAGCATGGTATGTAGTTGCAAAGTGAACAGAGAAGAGCCAGAAGTTGCTGGAATTACACCATGTGCTGGTTTGAGCTAATTGGAATATTTTAATAGAGAAAATTATACTATAGGCTGTGAAGGTAAACAATGGTGCTGTCTACTTCACTCATAGCCTTGCAGAAATGTTTAGAAAAGAAAACCAAAACAAGATAAGAGAGTATCTCGAACTGGCAGTCTGGGTCATGAGGCACTTGCTTGCTTCTTGGGTCTCGGGCTAGCAGCTTCTGGGGCACGGCTTCTTGGGCTAGCAGCTCTGGCTGTTGAATAACTTCACTANCATCTTTTAACTTCCAGCGGGCTGAGGTTTAGTTTGGGTCATTTTAAAGTGGGGGGGGGGGGAACAACTCCCAAACCGTCACACACCAGAATATCTTGAACATAAAAGAGGACTAATAGAGGACTAATAGAGTCCCTAAATATGTATATAATGAGGCCTTCTGTTTTGTTTTTTGAGAAAAAAAATAGTGGAAATTCAGATTTCCAAATGCTTTCATGGTCAGAAGAAGGTGTAAAGCTAGTTTCTGTTGTTTGGATTCAGAGCAGCTCTTCTCTCCAAAGCTCCTTAACGTTTTCAAGCCCAGCATAATTTCTAACACAGCCTTTCCGTCAGTGGGAGCTCTTACTAGGGTAGCTCATATGAGTGAAGCCACTTAGTCTCCTGAGGTTTGTAGGGGATTAGTATTCTTTTAAAGTTTGATCCAAAAGTTGTTGAAGTCATGTAGAGAATGACAAAGAGAAAATAAAAAAGTTACTGTGCTTCTCTCACAGCGATAGAAATGGCAGGAAATCTCTGGAAGGCAAGTTTAACTCAAGGGCTGAGGGAGTTGGGGTTTTTCAGCCTCGAGAAAAGAAACATGCACAGAGACCTTAGAGCAGCCTTTCAGTACCTGAAGGTGGCCTGCAGGAAATCTGGGGAGAGTCTGTTTACAAAGATTTGTAGCACTAGGACAAGGGGCAATGGTTTTAAACTAGAACAGGGTAGATTTAGATGGGACCTTAGGAAGAAATTCTTTACAATGAGAGTGGAACACTGGAACAGGTTGCTCAGGGAGGGGGTGGAGACCCTATCCCTGGAGACATTCAAGGTCAGGCTTGATGGTGCTCTGAGTAACCTGATCTAGTTAAAGATGCCCCTGCTTACTGCAGGAGGGGGTGACCTTTAGATCTAAGTTGACCTTCGATAACATTTAAAAGTCCCTTCCAACCCAGTGCATTCTATGATGAAAAGGTGTTTGTGGTGCAGGGCTGCCCTGCTCTGTTCAAATCAAACGGAGTTCTTTGCTGTAGTGGAACTGTGAAAGCTCAAGCTATGGAAAGCACCATGTGGGCCCCAGGATAGAAGGAGATGTGATCAATACAATTCCTTGATTCGCAGAAGGGTGATGCAGAGCGTAAGGCTGCAACATTGGACAACTCCTAATTGTAATTACTGTCACCTCTTCCAAGTTGCACGTTTTGCCTTCTGAAATACTCTGCAAGTGTTTAACATTTAAGACAAACAGCAACAAAAATAACCCACCCACATGCCTGGTTCATGCCCAGAAATCTCTGATTCACAGATTGCCAGCATGGTGGGTTTCAAAGGGACCTCTGAAGATGATCTAGATCAACCCGTTCTGAAGCAGGGTGGCCCAGAGCAGGTTGCAGAGGAACCACTTGTATATGGGTTTGGAATGCCCCCAGAGAAGGAGATTCCACAATCTCTCTGGGCATTACTGTTTGTACATTTCTCTCTGTTAAATATCGTTCTGATTTTGAAAAGAGACGGTGGGAAACATGCAGGCACGCTCCTGTCCACATGGCATTGGGACATCTCAGCCATGCAGGGGCAGGTTTGAGTGCTCATGCTCCTTAATGGACTCTGGATAATTTGCTGCCTTGTTAGTCAAGGATTCATTGAAGTATTGTAGGCTTGTGATGTGTTTCTGTTTGTTTCTGCTGATAGGGAACACCCCAGAAGTGTGGTTGTAGGCAATTGAGATGCCATTCCCTGGGCAAAACTGTCTGATGTATTGGCTGAGCTGAATGCAGGAGGAGCAAGCTCCCATTCATCAGCCTGAGCTTCAAAAGCATGACAGGGAGCGAGGGTTGCCACTGTACTAATGAACCTGTCCAGTTGAATGTGATGTGTGCTCTGATGGCAAACCAACTCTGCCATCCCTCTGTCTGCTGAGATGTGATCTTGTGTGGGTGTGCAGTGACATGTGTGCGTACACACACAGGGGTGTCTGCATTTATGTACAGGCAGAGCATGGCTGTCGGTGTTTGGGTGCATGTTTAGATATTTGCTCTTGCACAGATGCAGCAAAGTGGTGATTAGATGCCAAGGATGGTAAATTACCTGAGTAACTCTGTAAGCTCAAGCTATAATCATCTGATACTCTGTTTTATATATAAAAAGCTCCTCTGATCTAGAAAGTTGGCAAATTCTGGATTTCAGGTGAGGTTTTGAGGTCATGGGAACCACCTGGCAAATTCACCGCTACTGAGTTGGGTGGGCATGTGGGTGGCAGGAGATGTGCCAGGCAGGGGACTTTGTCCCAGGATGGAGCAAAGACCTGGGTACAGACGGTACAGGGACTGGGGGGAAGCTTAATGAGAAAAAATATTTTCGCTTGAGGGTGCTGGAGCCCTGGACCAGACTGCCCAAAGAGGTTGTAGTCTTCTCGGGGTTCCAGACCCAACCTGGACATTGTGATCCTGGTCAACCTGCTCTGGGTGACCCTGCTTTAGCAGGGAGTTCGGGCTGGATGATCTCCAGAGGTCCTTTCAAACTCCTACCATTCTGTGATTTTGCAGAGAACTTCCGAATGGCTTCTCCAAGCTTGTCTTTCAACATAGCATTTGACTTATGTGGCCTCTGCTAAATTTATGGATGTGGTTATGCCAGAAAACTCTCTGCCTCAAAACTGCTTATGGGCTCTCAGAGAAGACAAGCAAGCAGGCAAGGAAAAGGTAGTAGCTCTCCTTCCATTTTACTGCTAAAGAACCAAGATGCAAGAGATTAATGGATGTGCCCAAGGTCATATTGGAAATCTGCAGCAGAGCCGGGCACTGAATCCAGATACTCTGCATCCCAGCTCATGGCTCTGGCCATTTTTTTTTTTCCCCTGCTAGTATTTAGAAGAAATACTGTTCCTGGAGAGAGAAACAAATCAGAAAAATAAGCTGGTAGTGTGGGAATGAGAAAAGGTCATTTGTCCTGTTTCATCACTTTGTTGTCCAAAGATCTAATTACTTCTGGAATTACCTCAATGGCATTCAATCCCTGCCTGTCTGTCTTGGGTCATTCTGCACACCTAACCTTGTCACTTTAAGATGCTTTCTAAAGATTTTTTTTTTTCTTCTCCTTGTAATTAAAAAATACTACTCCCTGCCAGGTCTTCTGCATGTGTTTTTCAAACTTAAGTATGAGGCTCAATGTCAGCAGAGCCAAGCACTTGTTCTCCTGACATCCGATGTTTGCACTTTTACCTGTCATGGACCTGATGAAAAGGGCCTAGACGAGGCCATGAAAGATGATCAGGGGGCTGAGAGACCTGGAGCTATTTAGCCTGCAGAAGAGCAGCCTGCAAGGGCATCTTCTCAATGCTCAGCAAGAGTTAAAGGATGGGGTGCAAGAGGATGGGGCTGGACTCTTTTCAGTGGTGCCCAGTGACAGGACAAGGAGCAATGGACTCAAACTGAAACCAGGAGGCTTTGTAGTGAAGGTGCTGGAGCCCTGGAGCAGGCTGCCCAGAGAGGTTGTGGAGCCTTCTCTGGAGACTTTCAAAACCCACCTGGATGCATTTCTGTGCAACCTGATCTAGACATACCCACAGTAAGGTTTGGCTAGATGAGGTCCCCTCCAACTTCTACCATTCTATGATTCAGTCATTCTGACAAGACTCCTCATCAGCCCTTTCTCCACCCACTCCATGAAACCCCTTGTGTAATTTCTTGGTTCCAGCCCCCAAGGCCTGCACAAATCCAGCCAGGTCTCAGAGCTATCTCCACGGGGCCCTGACAATGAAGAGTTTTCATTGTATGGCAGCTCATGGCTTGGAGAGATTCACTGTGATATGAGTCAAGAACTGGCGGGATGGCCAGGCCCCGAGAGTGGTGGTGAATGGTGCCACATCCAGTTGGCAGCCAGTCACTAGTGGTGTCCCTCAGGGATCAGTGCTGGGCCCAACACTGTTCAGTATCTATTGATGATCTGGACCAGGGGATTGAGTCCATCATCAGTAAGTTTGCAGATGACACCAACCTAGGAGCAGGTGTCAATCTGTTGGAGGGTAGGAGGTCTGTGCAGAAGGCCCTAGACAAGTTGGATGTGTGGGCAGAGGCCAATGGGATGAGATTGAACAAGGCTAAGTGCAGGGTTCTACGCTTTGGCCACAACAACCCCAAGCAGCACTACGGGCTGGGGACAAAGGGGCTGGAGAGCAGCCAGGCAGAAAGGGACCTGGAGGTGCTGGTAGAGAGTAGCTGAAGATGAGCCAGCAGTGTGCCCAGGAGAACTAGTGGCGTGTATCACA
>VWYK01082929.1:732-66911 GCA_013399775.1 Semnornis frantzii | reverse complement strand
AGTATCTCACTTACCTGATCAGATCAACACCCAACAAAAGGCCATGAGACAACTGTGCGAGTGGTAAGTTGTTCCAGTCTGGTGTGTGAGGGTAAGAGCCCTGGTACCGGAAGGCTGCTTTAATGTGTCCCCCAAAATTCCTGTTCTCCAGGATGACCAGCCTCAGCTCTTTCTTCCAGCCCCCAGAGGGGAGGTGCTGCAGCCATCTGGTCATCTTGGTGGCTTCTGCAGCAGTTTGGGGGGATACCTTAGAGCAGCCGTTCCAGTACCTGAAGTGGGCTACAAAAAAGCCAGGAAGGGATTTTTTACGAGGGTTTGTGGTGATAGGATAGCGGGGAATGGATTGAAGCTTGAGGAGTGCAGAATTAGCTGGACATCAGAAAGAAATTCTTTCCAGTGAGGATGGTGAGACACTGGAACAGGTTACCCTCTCCCTGGAGGGGTTCAAAGCCAGTTTGCATGAGGCCTTGAGCAAGCTGCTTTAGTGGGAGGTGTCCCTGCCCATGGCAGGGGGAGTTGGAACTAGATGATCTTTCAGGTCCCTTCCAACCCCACCCATTCTATGAATCTATGACTATCAGTGATGTGATCACATGCATGATGTTTCTTCTGGTCCTAGAGAACTGAACCTTCATGGATATTCCTTTCAAACTAATTTTTCTAAGAAAAGCAAATTCCTGGGGTGGTGGGAAAAGTGATTCGGGATGTTGTCATTGGCTGTAGTGTCAGACCATTGCTATGAAGTGATTGTAAAGGCCACTGTAAGGGGAGAGGTGCTGACTTTCCGACACAACATCATTAAGTTGTGGTCATTAGGAAAATCCCAGGATACTTTTTGAAAAAATAGAGTAGTTAACCTTGGTGGCTTGGCCAGACTCCAACTTTTGTAATTGCATCCTGCCTACCTAAAATTGCATTGCAGGCATTCAGCTGGATGGGGCATTCTTCACTTCTTACACTGAGCTGCTGAGTAATTCCATTCAATATTTTCAATATTTCAACCCAGAAATGTCTTCATTCAGCATTATTTGTTTTGAATGGTAGTTTGTAAAGTGCTTGGAAATCCTCTGGCCTGGAAGTTGCTGTGTACTCAGGAATGTAAATTCTCTTTGTGGCTAGCTGTAAAAGCACACAGGGTGTGGCATCAAAAGATCTGTGCAAGGCACCAGTGTGGTTTGGCCAGAGAGACACTGAGAACCGGGACTAAGACTGTATTAAACAGCCACTTTCTCCAAGGATGCATCTCCCAAAGCCAAGCAACTATTGTCATCTGTCTGTGGATTAATAATGTGTCCTTCAGGGTACTCTGAGGCAGCCAGGTTATTACAGAATCATGGAATCTTTTAGGCTGGAGAAGACCTTTAAGTCCATCGAGTCCAAACACTAATACAACACTACCAAGTCTGGTACTAAACCACATCTCTCGGCACCCCATCTCTGTGTCATTTAGCTAAATGATGTGCAAGTGCTGTTGCTGGTGATGATGGTTTTAGCTTTAGGGGACCACAATCATGCTCAAAATACAGCAAAAGGTTGAGAGGAGACCTCTCTCCAACTCTCTACGAGGAGGTTGCAGTAAGGTGGGGGTCAGTCTCTTCTCCTTAGTAAGAAGTGAATGAGAGGAAATGGACTCCAGTTGCACCACAGGAGGTTTAGGTTGGACATTTAGGAAAAAACTTCTTTGCTGCAAGAGCGATCAGGATTTGGAGCAGGCTGCCCAGGGGGGTGGTGGAGATGTTCAAGAAATGCCTGGACATGACATTTCGGGACGTGGTTTAATGAGCATGATGGTGGTGGGTTGATGGTTGAACCCAGTGATCTTAGAGGCCTTTTCCAACTGAAACATTCCTGAAATTTATCACCCTGGTAGACTGCTGGCTTATCTGAAATGTAACTTCTGCAGCCAGCCAAAGAAAACCTTTGCTTGCTTGCACTGAAAGTTGTCAGGGCAGCTTGGAGTGGAACATGATCTAAATATAGTAGCGATTGTTTTCTAAGCAAACCTTACCCTTTTTTTTTGGACAGAAGTTGTCCCTCCATGCATCAAAGCAAGTGCACTTCAAGGAGCTTTATCTCTGTAGATAAGGCTATGTGATACAGGAATTAGGAGGGGAATAAAGGTGGAATTAGTGCCAAATCCGCAGCAATATTCTGCTGTGAGATGCTTCGACCTGCAGTTCTTTTCAAGTTGCAAGCGTTGCAAGCCAGCTGTATGTGCTCGTAATGAAACATTAAGGCAAGTTTCAGGTACCTGAGGGAGAAGATCACCTGTTTATTGTTTTCCTAGTAATATCGAGTCAAAACCTACCGATGTCCCCAGAAAACAAACAGAGAACTCAGGAGTGAATGTGAAAGAGGAAAGAAAAGCTCTGCCTAGAGAGAAGGGTAATAAAAGCAAAGGTTTGGTGCTTTGCCCAGGTGTGCATTCAGAATTATTTTTCCTTGTGATATTTCTGTGTGTTTCTCCTTGAGCTTCTTTTTCTTGTGGAACGTGGTCAGACTGCTCCAGCACAAGCAGTGGGATGGCTTTTGCTGGCATCTGTGGCTTGATCCAAAACTGACCAAAGGCAGTGAGGTGTTTCCCCTGGGCTTCAGGCAGTTGAGAGTAGAAAGTTCAAGTGCTGCAACAGTGTCTTTATTCTGCCAGTCTCTTCAGAGGGATGATGCTGAAAAACAGCTTTCATCCAACAACTCTGCCAGTTTTCAGGCTTTCCTATGTGCAGTCTGGGGAAGTTTTTCTTATCTTTCTTTACTGCGAGCCTGTGGTCTCTCCTCATAGGCACATAACGTGGTTGGTATTTGATGTGTCCAAGCCACGTGTCTTCTGTTGGGCTTACATGATGCCCAGCAGGTCTGCTGCCTGAGGAAGGGAGTGCAGGCATGTTCCAAGCCTGTATTCAGCCTTGTAGAGCATCATTACTCAGCAGGCAATGTTACATTGTCTGAGGGCCTCTGGACCAAGCTGCCCAGAGAGGTTGTGGAGTTTCCTCTGGAGAGATTCGAAACCCCCCTGGACGTTATGATCCTGAGCAACCTGCTCCAGACATACCTGCGTTAGCAGGTCTGGATGGTCTCCAGAGGCCACTTCCAAACCTCGCCATGCCAGGATTCTGTGTGGTTCTGTGGACACAGCCTTTAAAAGTTTTTAGAGGATAAGCCAGCGTAACAGTTATGCCCAAGGAGCAAGGACAGCAATGGCTTTGTGGTGAATATGAGGCTAATGAGGGACTCTTGGCACAAAGGGTATTTTGAAGTGCCTTGCCCTGACAGAAGGGATGAGCAGAGATGAAAGCTGTCCACAACCTCCATTACAGGGACTTTTGGGAGCAGGGGAGACCTTCTCCCATCCGTCATGCTACTTTCTGGTGAGACTGGAGCAGGCAGGGAGAGGTTGAGACATCAACAGTTTATAGAGCAGGCTGTCTCTTTGGTCTTGCTGCCAGCATGACTGCAAATATGATTTCAGGTCGTGCTCAAGAAACACAGGGGCAGACTGTTTTATTCACAGCCAAACCACCTTCCTTAATGTGTTGACTTTCCTTCCCTACCCACCCTTCTTCATTTCTGCAAGTGTTTCAAATTGAGCCACGAGGTTTGTTTGCTCAACTAGGTGCCCAGCTCCATGAAAAGTAGAGGTTTGTGAGACGAATCATAGGCAGAGGTGTTTGGGGGTTTTTAAATGCCATAATTAACTCCTGCTCCTGGCCCTCTTACTGTCCACTTGTATTCAGAGCATGCAGAACTCCTACCCAGAGAGCACTGCTGCAACAGGCCCGGGTGTGTTTACTATACATTTATTAAATAACTGGCAGTGTTTTGGGGTTGTTTTAGAATTGCAAAATTCATATAAACAGGAAGTTCAGAGGTGAACTTTGTAAGATGATGTTTTTCTGAGTTGGAGATATGTGGCCTTATTGAGATGGGCAAGGCACAAACCTCGATGTAGCTAGCATAGTTCTTCCAAAACCTGCTGATGGAGCATTTGGTGCTCTTTGTCCTTTTATGCTGTGCTCTGGCAGTATAAGCAATTTTCTACTTATCTGCACACCCACCTATTTTCCTCAGATATTCTCCAAGTGTGGCCCTGGAGATAAGTTTGCATTAGGCCATACAGAATGTGTTGTGCTTCTGAAAAGAGTTGTTCCACTTCTGATGAAGTTATGTGGTGTTGCCATAGTGATTTCTTCTTACCTGTCTGTGAAATATCTACCCCGGTTCATCACTGCAAAAACAAAGCCTTCTGCTCCACACTGGGATGCTGATCCTCAAGAAGAATGCTGACCAGCAGCGAGAGCCTGGACTTGGGCAAAGTTGAGGTCAAAATCTTGCTCCCAAAGACTATGAAGAGAGTGACCATGGCCACCCCCCATGTAAGGACTCTGCCATGCACACAGGAAAGAAGTTCTTCCTTACGTTTAAGTGGAACCTCCTGTGTTCCAGTTTGCGCCCACTGCCCCTTGTCCTGTCACTGGGGACCACTGAAAAGAGCCCAGCCCCATCCTCTTTCCTCCTACCCATTAGCTGTTGCTGAGCATTTAGCAAATCTCCTCTAAGGCTGCTTTTCTTCTGACTATGCAGGCTCAGATCTCTCAACCTTCTCACAGAGATGCTTCAGGCCTCTCAGCAACTTTGTAGCTTCTCTTGGAGTCTCTCCAGTAGATTCCTGTCTCTCTTGAACTGAGGAGCCTACAACTGGACACAGTAATTTAGATATGTCCTGACTAGGGTAGAGTAGAGGGGCAGAAGAACCTCCCTTAACCTGCTGGTCACACTCCGTACACCTCAGGATCTCACTGGCCGCCTTGCCCACAAGATCACACTGCTGACTCATGGTTCATTTGTTGTCCACCAGGCCATAGACATGAACATATTCACACTGCCAGAATAAATGTCCTCGAGCTGAAGAGACACCTCCAGTGTCACATTTTCAGCATTTTCAGTGGGTCTCTGACACTTAGCCCTTGTATGCTGAAGGTGGGATCTGTTACTGCTTATCAACAGGTGACATCTCTTTTGAGCTTTTCTAGCAGATTCTACATGTGGCAATGGAGGGGTCACCTTTGTAGCTTAAAAATAGCTTCCTCGTCCTCGGAACAGTAATTTCAGCTCCTGAAATCCCAACCCCACTTAAGGCATGTGGGATGAGTGAAGGAAAATGCATCATCTGCACTCTTCAGTTCTTTGCAGGCAGGGTACAAAATCCCACTCTGTTCCAAGTTTGCTCATGAGGTCAGAGAAGGCAGATGTGCAATAAACACCATGTTCTGAGCAGTTGGTGGCCGTTGGGCTTCCCTCCTTCCCACACAACTTTGAAGTAAGAGACAATAGTGATGATTAAAATCAGTGGAATTACGTGATAGATTTAGGGTAGAGTGGCAGGATTTGGAAAGGAGCTCTGGAGATCATCTCATCCAACCACCTGCTAAGGCAGGTATGCCCAGATCAGGCCATATAGGAGCACATCCAGGCGGGTTTGGAAGCCATGAAGGGAGAAGCCATGGTGTCATGAAGCCTGCTCAGGATTGCAGAACTGGCTTGTGAGCTTGCTAGAGAGTATGAGCCATGAGGAGGCTGGTGGCTGCTCAACCAGAGCAGCAGAGAAAGGGAACATCAGGAAGGTTTGGATTTGGCACAGCATGTGCTGGTGAGCAGTGTCCTGAAATACTCTAGAGGTGCTGGGCAGTGTCTGCTAGTGTCAGGCTGGTTTCAGAAGATCAATAAAAAACAAAGCAGTGTGACCAAAAAATGTCTGGGAATAAACCACTGAACTGTGTTTAAGTCTCTGCCATCTCAAGTTGGAGTAGTGAGAGGAAGAACGTGGATAAGCTACAGGAGCCCAAATGTCTCCTAGAAGGACCTGTATCATTTTTCCCCTTTGTTAATGATCCCTTTGATGTGATTTAAAGCTCAGCTGGTTGGACTATGTAGAGCCATCCATTTGGATGCAGGAGGTCAGAGCAGCTCCCACAGACATGTGTTTATGGCCTGGCAAGGATTTTTACAGCCAATTTGAGCATTTTTTTTTTCCCAACTGCTTAATGTCCTCATTGGCTTGGGTTTAGGAACCAAATAGGAGAGAAACAAGCACAAAGCAGGTGCACTGCTTTACCTTGGCAGTGGGCAAAGAGCAGGCGTGAGTGGAGGTGGCATTTACTCAGATGTTTAGGTTTGACACTCTTGTAGGAGGGTCCAAAATAACGGGATTCAAGGCAAAAGTACCCTTAAGACCATAAAAATGATCTGAAGGCTGGAAGCCCTTTGTTGTGAGGACAGACTGGGAGAGATGGGGTTGTTCAGCCTAGAAAGGAGAAAGCTCTGAGGAGACATTGCGGTGGTGGTCTTTTGGTAATTGAAGGGGCTGATAGAAAGCTGGGGACAGACAGGACAAGAGGTGATGTTTTTTAACTAAAAGAGAGAAATTCAGACTAGAAACAAGGAAGAAATTTTTTACACTGAGGGTGGTGAGGCAGTGGCCCAGATTGCCCAGAGAGATGGTAGATGCCCCATTCCAGGTCAGGTCAAACAAGGCTCCGAGCAGCCTGCTCTAGTTGCTCAGACCTACCGCAAGGGGCATTGGACTGGATGGGATTAAAGGTCCCTTCCAACCTGAATCATTCTCTGAATAGTACCAGTGTTACTGGGCCAGCAGTCACCTCCTTTAGCATCAGATCCCATATTTGAGTATGAAGCAAGACTAACCCATTCTGGACCATTCAGAGAGGCAGTGATGAGCAGTAGGTAGAGATGATGCTGTACAAAACAGGAAGGAACTGGGTACCTGTTCCACAGGCACACATGACCCAGAGCCGAGATGGAGCTTCTTGATGCTGCAGACCTGCTCTGGGCTATTTTCATTATAAATCAAAAGGAACCACTAAAAATATGTCAGCTTCCAGAGGGCAAAGAGATGCCCTGGACGTGTTAAGATCCAGGGTCACATCTAAATATGGATTTTTGTTTGTAAATACACTTTGGAAAGGGCAAGAATAAAATGAGTAAGGAAAGAAAAAGAAGGAAAAAACAATAGTGCAGTGGAATGGCTTTCTGGATATTGTCCCTTTCATCATATGCAGATCCAAGAAACTGCAATCTGTTTCAGTAGGACATTCATATATGTCTTGGAGATCACCTCCTTTGGGGGGGTGGGGGGTGGGGGGGGTGGGTGTTAGTAAACTTGACCACAAGACTCTAGACACCACTTCCCAGAGCAGAGAGTGTCTAATGCATGCTGCTCTTGCGGGATAATTAGCAGGAAATGCAGAGGGATCAATCATGCTTGATGCAGTGAGCAGTTGTATCCTCTGCAAAGTCTTCTGCTGTTCAGGGCAGGCAAAGTCTGTGAATTCCAGTGCATCACAGACATTTGGAAACCAGCAGCATTAATGGAATGGGCACAATGTAAGACCAGGAGGCTGCTCAGATCGTTTGGGAGATGCTCCCCACAAAATGTTTAGAAGTATGGGCGAAGAATGTAGGTTGAGACTTTGGAAAGCATCTCTGTGGAGAAGGACCTAGGGGTGCTAGTAGCAGTGTGCCGTTGTGACCAAGAAGGTCAGTGGGATCCTTGGTTGCATTAAGACAAGTGTGGCCAGCAGCTTGAAGGAGGTTCTCCACCCTCTCTACTCTGCCCTGGCGAGGGCACATCTGGAGTACTGTGTCCAGTTCTGGTCTCCCCAACTGGAGAAGGACAGGGAACTACTGGAGAGAGTCCAGCAGAGGCTGCAGAGATGATGAGGGATCTGGAGCATCTCTGTGAGGAGGAAAGGCTGAGAGACCTGGGGTTCTTTAGCCTGGAGAAGATTAAGAGGGGATCTTCTCAGTGTTGATCAATAGGTAAGGGGTGGAGGTTATGAGGATGGAGCTGGGCTCTTTTCAAAAGTGTACATTGGAAGTAGAAAGGGCAAAGGCTACAAACTAGAACTAGAACAGTCCCTTGAACTTAGTGAGAAACTTCTTTGGTGTGAGGGTGCTACAGCTGTGAAGCAGGCTGCTCAGAGTCTTCTCTGGAGAGATTCCAGATCCGTGGACAGGACATTGTGATCCTGAGCAAACTGCTCTGGGTTACATTGTTTTAGCACAGGAGGTTGAACTAGATAATGTCCAGAGGTCTCACCCCACCATTCTGTGGAATACCGTCTTGGGAATTTGCAAGTTGTGAGGTCATTAACAGTTTTCCTTTTTTTCCTGCACATCCTCTATGTGCAGACTCTAACTCTAGAGGGGCACTTGTGCCTCTGTTAGTGTGGATCCCGAGATGGGAAACAGTGCCTCATATTCAGGCAAGAAGGTGGGAAGTGATGGAGGTTGTCTGTAGCTCATTGAAGTGTGATAAATACTGAGTTCTTTGGAAGGAGAGATGTGCTTTGTGCTCTACTCCAGGAGTTTGGACACACTGATGGAGACTTGGAGCTCCTTTGTGGGCTTAGTTCCTGGATATGGCCCATAACGTTGTCAGGGTCTGGTTACTCATTTTGCAGCCAGCTCAGCCACCAGCTGTCAGGGTGCTGGAGGTTTGTGTTCTTCTGAGCATCATTCTTAGCTGTAGCACAACTTGTGGCTGTTTGGTTAAACTCTCTGTGCTAGCAGGGCTCGGAGAGGCACTTGTGCTCTTTTCATTAAAGAAGGGGTAGCATGGAGCTAGGCAGAGCATCTGGTAGATTGTGGTTGTGTGGTGCAGTTGGGATCCTCTCAGATGGCCTCCTGCTGCCCACCAGCCCTGTCCTGACTTCTGCAGCCATCTGTGATGTGCTGTTCGTGTATTGGAAGGCAGAGCAAGAGTTCTGCGCCACCAAAAATCAAGGCCATCTGCAAACATCGTACAGCCACTGTTAGTTTAGAGATGAGCCACCAGCTTTGATTTGGGTGGTCAGGATTTGGTGGCCTGGCCAGACCTCTGTGCTGTCCCTGAGCAGGTCCCCGAGGAGTGGTCGAACTGGAATGAGGCTTGCAAGAGTAAATGAGAATAAAGCCTGAACCAGCCCTGCCTGTTCAGTCTCGCATTCCCTTGGCACTTGCACTGTCTACGCCTAAACAGTTCTGTTCAGCCAGCAGTGTTCTTTTTGCTTGGGTTTTTTCCTCTTTTTTCCTCCTTTTTCCTTTTTTTTCTCTTTACCTCTTTTCTTTTGCTCCCCGCCCCCCCCATCCTTTTTTTCCCTTGTTTTTTCTTCTTCGTCTTCCTTCTTTTCCTCATTATTTTTCCTTCTTTTCCCCCTCTATTTTCTTATTTTTCCATTATATCTTCTTTTTCCTTTATCTTTTTTCTTCTTTTTTTGTTTTTTTTCTTTTTTCTTCTTTTTGTTTGCTTTTTTCCTTTCGCTCTTTATCTTCTTTTTTCCTAGATTTTCCTTATTTTTCCTTTATCTTTTTTCTTCTTTTTTCTTATTTCCCCTTCATCTTATTTCATTTTTTCTTCTTAAGCTTTTAATCTTTTTTCTTTGTCTTCTTTTTTCTTCATCTAATTTTATTTTTTTTCTCTTCTGCTTACTATTTTCTTTTAATCTTTTTTTCCCCCCCTCTTTCTTCATCTTTCTTCTTTCATCTTTGCTCTTTGAGGTTTGTCAATCTGAGGTTTCCACAAGGTCCTCCTGCCACTCAGCCAGGCAAGGCTGGGGGCTGGGGGCTTTTGTAGCCCTCCCTGATGCAAAATGGTAGAAAGATTTCCAGCTCATTGCAACTCTGTCTGCAGAACATGCAGGTGCTAAGAAGTTAGGCAGGCACAGAGCCCCTGTGACTACAGTTAAGTGAAGAATCCTGCGGAGAAGTGGTGCTGAGGGCCATGGGTTAGCACCAGCCTTGGTAGAGTGAGACAGTGGTTGGACTGGTTGATCTTAAAGGTCTTTTCCAAGTAAAACACTTCTGTGATTCTGTGCCTGGGAGACTGTTTAAGATCACAGATGACAGACAAAGGCCAAGCCTGTGTTTGCTCTTCACCCCATCAGTCCAGTAACGTGATTCCACTTGCACCCAACATGGGAAAGTGGCATCAAATAAAGTTTGGAAAATGAAGCAGGCATAGGACCAGGCTCCAGAGAAGATGTATCTGGAGTTTTTAAAGTGTGTTCACAAGTTAATTCAGGTAGGAAATTATTCTGACAGGTAGAGAGTAACGTTTGCTCCTGTGGGCTATTTGTGCTTTATTTAGGGCTGAAATGAAGCGCAATAGCTCATGAAAGGCAAAAAATCCTTCGACGTGGAGGACAACCCTCTGAAGGTGAAATAACCCAACACCACCATTCTCCACACCAGCCACAACTGTTGCCTGAGCCTGGCACGAGGAGTCAGCAAGCCCTGCTTGTCGTAGTGCCTGGCATTCCTGGGGCTGAGGTCAGAAAGGCAGTTCCTCCAGTACCTCTCTCTGTGGGAAGTGATCTCTTTGAAGCTCACCTGCACACACTCTGCCACTGCCAAGGTCCCAGGAAGGGTAATCACCTCTTGGAGGTACACCTGGTTGGGTTTGAAACCATGAATTGCTGTCAGCAGGATTATAAGCAGAGACACCATCCTAAACTGGGCCCGCCTCAGACCACTGGTAGCCACTGGCAGCTGGCAGAGAGCTTTATAATGGATGGTTTTCCCCTCTAATGAGACTTGTCTGTTCTTCCCATGGCTGAAGTGTGGACACCAGCTCTGCACCTTACACTCCCATTGAAATGTGGAAATACTATTGTGGAGTCTGAGGCAATGGCCCAGGTGTTCCTTTTACTGCTTCTGATTACCACAGCAAACACCACAGGGAAGATTCGAAGCAACTCAGTGTGGAAGTCAGGTACCTGGGAGCATTTAGGTGATGCGGGCACTTATTCTGCTCCAGGGAGGCTTTTGCAAAGAGACATCCCCACATCTACCACAGGCTAAATACACTTCCTAAGAAGTCATCATAGAATCATTAATGTTGGAAGAGCCCTTTAAGATCATCAAGTCCAACCATAAACCCAGCATTACCATGACCACTAAAAAACATGTCCCAGAGTGCCAGGTCCACACGTTTCTTGAACACCTGCAGGGACAGGGACTCCACCGCCACGTCCCTCGGCAGCCTGTTCCAATGCCTGACCACTCTTCCAGTGAAGGTGCTTTTTCTAATACTCAGCCTAAACCTGGCACAATTTGAGGCCATTTCCTCTCATCCTATCAGTTGTTACTAGGGTGAAGAAACCAACCTCCTCCTGGCTTCAGCCACCTCTCAGGGGTTTGTACAAAGCGATGAGGTCTCTCCTCAGCCTCCTTTTCTCTGGGCTAAGCAACCCAAGTTCTTTCAGCCACTCCTCAGAAGACCTGCTTTCCAGACCCTCCTCTGGACCTGCTCCAGCACCTCTCCTTCTCTGGAGATTCCAAATGCACCTGGACATTGTGACCGTGGGCAGCCTGCTGTGGGCGACCCTGCTTTAGCAATAGGATCAGACTAGGTGATCTCCAGAGGTCCTTTCCAATCCTCCCCATTGTATGACTTTGGGATTCTGTTGGAAGTACTTAATGTGTGATGCTCTTCAGACTTTCCTCCACCACACTGGGCCATGTTGTTTTTTTATGTGTCTGTGGGGTCCCATGGCTTGGTTATGCTCAGAGGGTCTGACCATCTCAGACAATCTTAGAATCACGGTGGCTGAAAATGACCTTGAAAATCATCAAGTCCAACCATTCTCTGACTCTACCAAGTTTCGTACTAAACTCTGTCCCCTAGCATCACATCTCTGCTTCTCTTTGCTCCAGACCCCCTCTTTTGCCATGTTTGTTGGCAGAGGAGGATGCAAGGGTTTTGCTCACTGCTGCAGTAGTTACCAGCCCATCTATCTGTATTCATACAGACAGATCTACTGCCTCAGGGGGAGGTCAGCTGTCTTACCTGGTGCTTGACTGCCACTTCAGGGACTAAGCTTTCTTGCTTCTTACCTCTGCACTGTATCTACTCAACCAAACCTAAAGAGTTTAATGGTATTGTTGGCAGAGGTAATGAAGAGAGTCCTGTTGATTAGAACAGAACCTCAGCCAGACCCTTCATTTCTCCCACCTGTCATGTGGGACACATTTTTTATTCTGGCCTTTCTTTTTTTCCCAGCAAATATTTTTTTTCCATCCCGTAATCTCAGTGTGGTGGGGGTTGGAAAGGAACTCTGAAGATCATCCTGTCCAACTCCTCTGCCTAAACAGTCACCTGCAACAGGTTGCCCAGGATCACAATATCCAGGTGGGTTTGGAATATCTCCAGAGAAGGAGACTCCACAACCTCTCTGGGCAGCCTGCTCCAGGGCTTCAGCGCTCTCACACTAAAAAGATTTTTTCTTAAGTTCAAGCGAAATCTCCTGGGTTCCAATTTGTGCCCCTTGCCCCTTGTCCTGTCACTTGCCACCACTGAAGAGTCTAGTTCCATCCTCATGCCCCCTCACCCTGAGAAGATCCTCTCCCAGGCTGCTCTTCTCCTGATTTCACAGCTCCAAGTCTCTCAGCCTTTCCTTCTCACAGAGATGCTCCAGGCCCCTCAGCGTTATCTTCATGGCCCTCTGTTGGACTCTCTTCAGTAGTTCTGTATCCCTCTTGAACTGAGGAGCCCAGAACTGGACCCATTACCTCAAGAGTTTTGGGAAGGAGGAAGTTGCATTTCATAAAGAACCTGCCTTGCTGTAACTTATGCAGCTCAGCATTTCCTGCCTCCAGCTGTGCCCTCTTGCACTGCTACAGATGAAGAGGTTGAGATCCCCCAATGCTAAGTAGAGAGAAAAATCTGAAGGTGATCAGGAGCTGTGCATCTGTTATACTTAATTGCTGTGTGCATCATTCATACGTTTATGCATTTCATGCACTTTGGCCTGAAAATTGCCCATTCAGCTTTAACAGCTAATTACAGGAGTGACCAGACATTGACATGGCACATGCATACTTGTTGGCTATGACAGATGGACGTGTCTGGACCTACTGATACATCATTTTGTGTTTCCGTTCTGAAAGGCTGTGTGATCCCTGTGCAAAGAAGCTGTGCTTCTGTCCCAGGCCTGACTGCCCACAAAGGAAAAAGGAGGGGAAAAAAGCACACCCTGTAGGCGCCCCCATTGCATGAGTGCTAGCTACAAACACCGGAGACTGAGTCAACTTCTGGGCTCCCCAGTTCAAGAGAGACAGGGAACTACTGGAGAGAGTCTAGCAGAGGCTACAGGGGTCTGGAGCCTCTCTGTGAGGAGGAAAGGCTGAGGGACCTGGGGCTGTTTAGCCTGGAGAAGAGCAGACTGAGAGGAGATCTTCTCAAATCTTGGCAAGAGCTAAAGGGTGGAGGTCATGAGGATGGCTTTTCAGTGGTATCCAGTGACAGGACAAGGGACCACAGACACAAACTAGAACACAGGAATTTCCAGTTAAGCTTAAGGAGAAAATTGTTTCCTGTGAGGGTGCTGGAACCCTGGAGCAGGCTGCCCAGAGAGGTTGTGGAGTCTCCTTCTCTGAAGACTTCAAACCCCACATGCACATGTTCCTATTCAACCTGATCTAGGCTTTAGCAGGGGTTTGGACAGGATGGTCCCCGGAGGTCACTTCTAACCTCACCATGCTGAGATTCCATGAACCTCTGAAGACTGGCTTTGCTGTAAAAAGGGCTCTGCTTGCTGCTTGGAAACAGGACAGAGGAGATGAGGCTTATGCTGTGCCTCTGGCAGACGCAGCACAGAAAGCCCAGCTCTAGGGGATGCAGAACAAAGATGGCTGCATGCCTGCTGCTCCATGTGACTCTCAGCTGCTGTGTGGGCCATGGAGGCTTCTGACACGCATTTGGGCAGTTGTAGTCTGCTCTGGTTGGAAGCAGGGCTCCCCGAGATGCTCAGCTTTGCTCTCTGCAGGTTTGGAGCTGGCATGAGGAGTTTCATTTCCTCTGTCACCTCTGCCCTTTGTGGTGGGCTTGCAGCCACCACAGAGGCCCTGATGAGTAGCATTGGTTTGGGTTGCTGGTAACGGGCTGCTGGGCAGGACCCCCACCCTGAGCAAGTGGACCTTACCCCAGGTTATACTTGTGTGGCTGAGTGATAGCACTGAAACTGTCCTGATTTGGGCTAGACCAGGACTTGTTTTGCTCAGTGCTGTGACTTCTCAATTCAAACTCTGCTCACTGAGGCACTTTCTGCAGTTCAGAGCAGGTTTCACAGCCAGGGGCTGCTGCTAGCAGGGAGAAGCTGATGGGGAGAGTCACTGCCAAGGGCTGGGCTGCAACCCAAGGGCACTGCCACAGCTTGCGTCCTACCCTTGGGGTGCAGTAAGTCAGAGGTGGCCCCTGAGGGGAGGAGCAGACAGGATGGTTAACCCTAAACCGAGCAACAAGGAATTCTCCCATGGATGTCATCTTCAGGATGAAGGTGAGGGATCACCAAGGTCCAGCCTGTTCTTCAGTGGCCAGTATCTGTGGAGGACTCTGTCCATTCTGTCCTTGATCCCAATCCATGAGTTCCTGAATCCAGTTTCAAATACAGGTCCTGAATCTTGTTCTTCTGCTGCTGAGTCCAGTCTGGGACTTCCCCAATGCTTACCCCCCACTGCCCTCATCAGTGGGGGCAGTGGCATCACTTCCATCACAGATTGGGTTCCTTATTGGTTTCACAGTATCAGAGAATGGCTCAAGTCGGAAGGGACCTTAGAAATCATCTACTCCAACCTCTCCACCATGGGCAGGGATGCCTCTCAACTAGACTCAGCTTCTCAAGGCCTCATTTAACCTGGCCTTGAACACCCCTAGGGAGGAGGCATCCACAACCTCCCTGTTTTTTGTCTCTGTGCCTTTAAGGAGTTCTGCTCCTTTTTTCTAAAAGGTCTTTTATTGTGATAGAGCAAAAACTTGGTCATCCGGAACAGGTGTTAACAAACCGGTGGGGAAGGGGGAAGATGTGGTTGGCTCCCCTACCTCTTTGGGGTCAGATAAAGAGCTGAAGTCTTGTCCACAAAGTCCTAGGTGTTTCAAAACCTCTGAATTGGCAGGAATCAGGAACTTCCAGAGCTTATGCAAAAATATATGGTGGCTCCTTACATGGGCAGCCTTCTCATACCCAGCTGACATTTATGATGTTTTCATTTTGTTACCAGAAATGTCCTGTGGTTTGACTGGGAATTGGCACAAGTAGAGGCTGAATTGTGCACAGCATGGAGCCCAGGCCCTGCCTAACCTGAAGGAAAGGGATGATACGGTCACTAGAAGCAGCTTCAAGTGATCATCTCATCTACCCCTCTCAAGTCTGATGGGAATGGCTATAGTTAGACCATCCCTTGCTGAGGTTTGCATGGACCAGTCTCAGAAACCAGTTCTGAGCTTTATTCAGGTACAACCTGTTCCAGTGCATGGTAATTCTTAGAAGTTAGGGGAGTGAAAAATCCTTCTTATCTACCTTAAATCTCCTTTGCTGTAAATTATATCCATTCATTCTTGTCTCAGGAAGAGTGGATGTGGAGAACAATTGATTATCTTTCTTTTTATAGCAGTCTTTTTAACATTCCTCTTGATGCAGACTCAGTCTCTTTTTAGGCTTCTCTTTTCCAAAATGAAAATTTTCCATTCCTCCAGGCTGCCCATGGAAGGCATCATGTTTTTTGACTCCTGTCAGCCTTGCAGCCCTCCTTTGGACTCCACAAAGGTGGCTACCTGTTCTTAAATGCTTTACTGGAGCATTTCCGTAGTGAAACAAGAGCAGCATCAAGAGTGGGATAAGATGGTCTTATTCCTCTCATGTTTTGACATGTTTACAAATAGGCAACAGACTAGCCAAAATTCATGGGTTCATAGAATGGTTTGTTTTGGAAGGGACCTTGAAGGTCATCTGGTTCCTATCTCCCCACCATAGGCAGGGACACCCACTAGAACAGCTTGCTCAAGGATTCATCCAACCTGGCTTTGAACACCTCCATGGAGGGGGGATCCACAACCTCCCTGGGCAACCTGTTCCAGTGTCTCGCCACCCTCACTGGGAAGAATTTCTTCCTGATCTCCAGTCTATATCTGCCCTCTTCCCGTTCAAAGCCATTCCCCATCATCCTATCACTACAAGTCCCTTCCTGGCTTTCTTGTAGGCCCTTCAGGTACTGGAAGGCTACTCTAAGGCGTCCCCTGAGCCTTCTCTTCTCCAGGCTGAACAGCCCCAACTCTTACTTCCTGTTCCAGTTTTGGAGGTTCTCCAGCCCTCTGCTCATCTTCATGGCCTCCTCTTTACCTTCTCCAGCAGCTCCATGTCCCTCTTACACTGGAGGCACCAGAACTGGGTGCAGCGCTCCAATGTCAATTTGTGGTTTCAAGCCCACAATAAAACTGGAAGTGATGTTTCATCTGAGTTCCATATTTTTCCTGCCACTTGTCCTGTTCTGACCTTTCCTGTCCCCAAGAGGTCTGTACTGACAACTTCTATTGTATTAAACCAATCTGGTCCTAGCTAATCAATGAGCATGGCTCTCAGTCTCTCCTAGCTACATGTCTGCCTTCTCTACATCGTACCTGCTTTTTCCATTTTGATCTTCAGCCACTCCATTAATAAAACTATTGGGAAAGTTGCTTACCCTCTCTGTCAAAGAGTAACATCTCACATGATCCACTATCTTGTAAGCCTCATATTCCCCTAATTGGTTTTGCCCTGGCTTTAATTTCAAGTTTCAAAAGCATTAACCCTGTATTTACTCAGCACTGGCAGCAATGCACCATTCAGAGGACTTTATGCCCTGATGGTAAACAGCTCATTGCCTCCATTCCTCATTAAAAACAAAGACAATTTGTGCTGTTTGTCTAATCACTTAAAAAACACCAAAAAACATACAAACAACAAAACTCACTTTACTGTGGAACCCATGAGTGCACAGTTCATTCTTTCTTGTTTAATTGCTGTTTAATACTTGAGAAAAAAAGATGGGGCTGGGCTCTTGGGGTGGCTGGTGATGGGGAAATGGCACTAGGTACAAACTAGAATGCAGGAGGTTTCACTCAAAAAGGAGAAATTTCTTTATGTTCAGGGTGCTGAAGCCCTTGAGCAGACTACGCAGAGAGGTTGTGGAGTCTTCTTTGGAGAGATTTCAAACCCACCGGGATGCATTCCTGGGCAGTTTAATGTAGGTGACGCTGCTTAAGCTTTAGTGGGTGATCTCCAAAGGCCTTTTCCAACCCCCACCATTGACAGAAGAATGCCCATGAATCAGCAATGTGCCCTTGTAGCCAAGAAGGCCAATGGCATCCTGGGCTGGATTAGGAGGGCTGTGGTTAGTAGATCAGAGATATTCTCCTGCCCCTCTACTCTGCCCGCGTGTGGGCACATCTGGAATATTGTGTCCAGTTCTGGGCCCCTCAGTTCAAGAAGGACCTCAGGGAACTGCCTGAAAGAATCCAGGGCAGAGTACTAAAGATGCTGAAGGGAGTGGAACATCTCCCTTGTGAGGAAAGGCTAAGGGAGCTGGGGCTCTTTAGCTTGGAGAAGAGGAACCTGAGGGGCGGCCTCATTCATGATTATAAAGATGTGCAGGGCAGTGATGGGAGGACGGACCCAGGCTCTGCTCAGTGATGTCCAGCAATAGGACAAGGGGCATTGGGTGCAAGCTGGAGCAGAGGAGGTTCCATGTGAACATATGGTAAAACTTCAGTGTGAGAGTGCCAGAGCCCTGGAGCAGCCTGCCTAGAGGGGCTGTGGAGTCTTCTCTGGAGACAATCCAAACTCACCTGGATGTGTTCCTGTGTTACCTATTCTAGGTGCTCCTGCTTTAGCTGGGGGGGGTTGGACTGGATGATCTCTGGAGGTCCCTTCCAACTCCTAACATTCTGTGATTCAATGATGTACAATTCTAGCATCTGACTGCTAGAGTCATTATGGATGAGGAGATAGAATCATATGGCGAGGAGGAGAAAAAATCCCAGAACCTCAGTGGTTGTGGAAATGCTCTTTCTCCCTTGGCGCTGTTCAGTATCATTAGCTGCGATAGCAAAGCCTCTCAGCCAGCATGGTGAACCCTCACCCCGTGAAGCTCTTGTAATGGTTCCTCTGTGGTGCTGCACCACAGAGAGGTGCTGCTTACTAACTCATTTCTATTGTTTTGCAATGAGCTGTAGAGGCTGCAGACGCGACCTCTCGAGAGGAGCTCCGTGCTTGATCGTCCTCGGCATATTTAACTGGGGTTTAGAGTGTCCACTTGAGTCTACTGACACAGTGGGTGAGGAAATGGAGAATTAATCTTCTATCACAATCCCTTCTGTAGAGAAATTTCCTAATTAAACATAGCAGAAAATTACTTTTAAGAGTAGCAAGAGGCAGGGAACAAAAAATTCTTTATTGTGGCCATGGGTGATATTAATTGAAAATTAATTCATGCAAATCTTCTAACTGCATCTGATGTCCACGGTGGTCTTCCCAAGGTGGAACCATCCTTGTCCTCAACAAGGACTTCTGCTAGGAAAATAGAAGGTGTTACACCACATGCCGCAGCATGTTCTTCTGTTGTCCTAGTGCAAGTCCTTGTTGGTTCTGCTTCTCTTTGCTTTGCTTCAGCTTTTCTCTTCCTGTTTATCTGCCTTGCCAAAGTTGGGAAAAATCCTTTGCTGATTGCCTCTTAGAATCATAGAATGGTTTGGGTTGGAAGAGACCTCCAAAGGTTATCTAGTCCAAACCCCCTGCAATCAGCAGGGACATCCTCCATTAGACCAGGTTGCACAGAGCCTTGTCCAGCCTGACCTTAAATATCTCCAGGCATGGAGCCTCAACCATCACCCTGGGCAACCTGTTGCAATGTTCCACCACCCTCATGATGCAGAACTTGTTCTTAGCATCCAGTCTAAATCTGCTTTTCTTTCATTTCAAACCACTGCCCCTTGTCCTGTCACTATAGGCCTTTGGAAACAGTCTGTCTGCAGCCTTCTTGTAGCCTCCTTCAGGTACTGGCAGGCTGCTACTAGGTCTCTCTGGAGCCTTCTGTTCTCCAGGCTGAACAACCCCAGCTCCCTCAACCTGTCCCCACAGCAGAGGTGTTCCATCCTCCTGATAATTTTCAAGGCCATCCTCTGGAGCCACTCCATCTGTGCCTCTCTTGTGTTGCTGCCATTGGCCTTCGGGCTGCAAGCAACACACTGTTGGCTCATGTCCAGCTTCTTATCCACCAGCACCCCCAAGTCCTTTCCTGCAGGGCTGCTTTCAGTTTCCTCTTCCTCCAGCCTGTATTGATATTGAGGGTTGCTCCAACCTCGGCACAGAACCTTACCTGTTGCCTTATTGAACCTCATGAGATTCTCCAGCCCACCCAGGTCCCTCTGACATCTCTTCTGAAAAATCTTCTCACAGCGTCAGTTGTCACACAGACTGAGGAGTCTCCATTTTCATATTCTGGTCTATTAGCCGCTAAGAGCAGAGATAACAAGAAATGAACCCTCCCCTTTTGAAGCATTTTGGGTTTCAGATGACAACTTTAAATGTATGACTCTATTTAGCAGGAAGAATCCTGAGTGGATGGCATGATGGGTAATGATATGTAAATGACCATTCATGCATGAAAATCAGGGCCACAGTTGAATGTATTAAGCAATGACTGATATAATCATTATTTTGGATCCTGCATCTGAAGAGGGGGGATTGCAGGCAGCAAGTGAATTATGGATTTAAAGCAAACATGTGTATGTGTGTGCGTGTGGAATGCTGAGTGTTTTCAGCAGTTCTGCCTGGAGTAGCCCAGCGTTCTGCTGTTGGGGCTTAAATAAGGTCAATATGTTGGGTTTATGCTTTTCACATTATCTCTGGCTTTGGCAGATCCTCCTTTCCCTTGTTTGTGCAGCGTGCCACTGGAATGCCAAGTTTGTAATGTCAGCTCCCTGTAAGGCTTTTATCTACAGAGAGCTGCCTGCTGCTCCCATCGGGGGAGAGCGCAGAGAAAGCCAGGAAAAATTCATCATCCTGCGAGCTCTTTGCGGCTCTCATGCCTGCAGGGTGCTGGGCAAAGCAGTGCACCAGGACAGGTGAGGGGGTGACCTGCTGGAACGCAGCCCCGTGGAGAAGAACCTGTGAGTGTTAGTGGACAATAGGTTCACCATAAGCCAGCAATGTCCCCTTGTGGCCAGCAGAGCCAATGGATCCTAAAGTGCATTCAGAAGAGTGTGGCCAGCAGGTCAGGGGAGGTTCTCCTCCTGCTCTGTGCTAGTGCGGCCACATCTGGAGGACTGAGTCCAATGCTGGGCTGGCTCCCCAGTTCAAGAGAGACAGGAAACTATTGGAGAGAGTCCAATGGAGAGGGAAGGGCAATGACACTGGGGTGGGTGGCTGGTTGGGAGGGAGAAGGGCAGCACACAAGCACCAAGGCTTTGTATGGCTGCTCCTTCATCCCCCAGTCTGCTCATTTACAATGCTTCTGGTGTCAGTGTTACAGGGAAGAGGGACCTTAATGTGGACTTAACGGTGGTCAGGCATTGTGACAGGCTGCCTGTGGAGGTGATAGAGTCACTGTCACTGGAGGTGGTAAAAAAAAATATGCAACATGGCACTTAGGGACACAATTTAATGGACGTGGTGGTGATAGGTTGATGGTTGGACTTGATTATCTTAGAGGGTTTTTCCAACTGACACAATTCTGTGATTCTGTGTTTGTATGACAGTGTTGGTGTGCAGCTGCTCTTCAGACACCTCAGTAAATATTTGCAATAGTGCTGCCTAAATGCAGGTCCCAGATGCTTTGTTCTGGTGACCTTGCATGGCCGTTGGCAGGAAGACTGTCTGAAGCTGACCCAGAGAAATGAGGAAGGTGTCCCAGTGTAACTCTATTCTCCACTTCCCAGCCAGACCTTTGTGGCCACTCTGCTTTCAAAGCATTGCTTTCATGAGCAGACCTCTGGTCAATGCTGAGATCAGGAAGGGTTGTGGTACGAGTAGATGGTTGAGAGAGAGATGTTTGCTTGTCTCATTGTGTATGATGAACTTTAAAGAAAAAAGAGAATTCCATGTTGGGATTGAAGAAAAATAAGCTTCCATTGTACAACAGCTGCATTAATGGATTCCTTCTATCGGAGGCAGAAAATAGCTGTGTTACTAAATATAATTAATGCATCTCAGGTCTGGAGCACATTGTGCTAAGTGTCCATGATACATTCTCTGTCCCCTTCGGCACTAGCATATGATCAATTTTGCTCCTCTGTCCTTACCTAATTATTGCTGTCGCTAATGAAGGGAAGTAGAGAAAAACATGTCTTAGTAGGTTAATAAGCCATCCAGAAAATTATATTAGTGTGATCAATCCTTAATGATTATGGTTTCTCAGAATGTTGGATCACCTGGAAGGTGTTTTTTGGAGGAGATGGGAGGGGAAGCAGGTTGCATCTTGCAGCTGTTCTTTCAGGTGTGCTCAGCTGGCTTTCGGAGAGAAAAGCACTCAAACTTTGGCTGCTCTCACAAAGGTTGATTAGCTTGGTGGAGCTGCTTTATTCTATCACACGAGCATCTGGAAGAGCAGCAAGTAGGAGAGATTCTCTACCTTGCTTCTTTCAGCAAATGTTTGTTTCATTGGCTGTCACCTGGGTTGATGGCACGTGTGTTCTGTGGTGATTTTGTGAGCTGCTTCAAATCAACCTGAGCAGCTTCCAACTGGCATTGCCCCCCTTCCTCTCTCCATGCTGAGACACTTTGATTTGTACTCTGATGTCTGAAGGGGCCTACAAAGAAGGATTCACAGGGACCATTTCCAAAGACCTGCAGTGATAGGGTGAGGGGAAATGCTTTGAAATGAGAGAAGAGCAGATTTAGATTGGATGTTAGGAACAAGTTCTACACCAGAAGGGTGGTGGAACACCGAAACAGGTTGCCTATGGAGATAATTGATGCCCCATCCCTGTAGATACTTAAGGTGAAGCTCAGCAAGGCTCTGAGCAACCTGATCAAGTGGAGGATGTCCCTGCTTACTGTTGGGAGGCTGGACTAGATGACCTTTGGAAGTCCTTTCCAACCCAAGCCACTCCATGATTCTGTCTGCTTTAGCATCTGTTTGGATTGCTTCCATTTGTTTGCTTTTTGTTTCTTTCAGTACCTGGTAATGCCCCCACTGCAGCAGGCTCAGGACAGGTTCATTTCGATGAAAGCATTTCTTTTAGATCATCTCTAAGCTGTTAAAATGAGTATCAGAGGAGAGTGATCCTCAAACTTCAGACTAGTTATTTATTTATTTGTTTATTTAAAGATTTTCCCCAAATTAAACAGAATCACAGTCCTCCCTTTTAATTTGTTAATTACACTTCTGCAATGGTAATGCAATCAGTGGATATAACTAAAGTGTTTGTGTGTGGGAATCAATATTAATGAGAAAGAGCATATTTGGAAAGTGTGAGACCTAGCAGCTATTTGCTTTGTGTCTGTCTGCTGGTGTTCAGGCTGCTCCAAACTGGACTCATCTAAGCAATGCAAAGAATTGGAGTTGCAGGAGGAGAAGGAGAGTACCTCCAGGTCATTCACTCTATAGTCCCTCAAAGGTCTCTTCCAACCAAAATGATTATAAGACTACACACTTTCACTGAATCACAAAATTGTGGGGTTGGAAGAGATCATCTAGTTCAACCCTGATGCTAAAGCAGGCATGCCTACAGCAGGACACACAGGAATACATCCATGTAGGTTCTGAAATTCTCCATCGAAGGAGATTCCACAACCTCTCTGCAGCCTGCTCCAGGGCTCTAGCACCCTCCCAGCAAAGAAGTTTTTCCTTATGTTCATGTGAAACCTCCTGTGTTCTAGTCTGGACCTGTTGCCCCAGTCCTATCACTGGGCATCACTCAGAAGTCTGGTCCCATCCTTTTGCCGCTGCCCTCTGTTGATTAGCATTGAGAAGATCCCCTCAGTCTTCTCCATGCTAAACAGCCCAAGGGCTGAACCTCTGCTTAGTCAGAATGATGCTCCAGTACCCTCAGTATCTTTGTGGCCTTCTGTTGGACTCTCTCTAGTAGTTCCCTGTGCCTCTTGAATTGGGGAGCGCAGCACTGGACAGAATATTCCAAATGTGGCCTCACCAAGGCACAATAGAGGGAGAGGAGAACCTCCCTCAATCTGCTGGCCACGCTCTGCTGACTGCACCCCAGAATACCACTGACCTTCTCAGACACAAGGGCACATTGCTGGCTCATAGTGAACTTGTCCACCAGCACTTCAAGATTTCTGTGGAGGTGCTGTCCAGCAGATCAACTCATTTCCATACTCAAGGGAAGATATGGAGCAGGGTACACTCACTGCCTTTCAGGGCAGCACAGCCCTCAGAGAGATGGAGCTCAGCAACTGCAGCACCTTGGCCAAAGCAGAAAGTCAGGACTTGCACAGCCTGCCTGCCCTAGATGACTTTGCAGGTGACAAAACTCTGAGCAAGCCCTTAAAGGTTAATCATGACTAAGTGAGAATGAAAACTGGCATTTTCCTGCTGGGCTTCCAATTCTCTGTGTATGCAGTGTATTGAAGCTAAGTGAGATTAAATGTTTAAACCTTTCCTGCCATATGGTTCCTCCTATACCATAAACACATCTGTACAATTGTACTCAGAAGGGCAACATCATCCTGGTGTGAATGGATTTGGATCCACATTTCTCTTGCTCCTATCAAGGCTAGGCTTCAAGTGTCACACAACCTGTTTGTCCTGTTAGTGGAGGTCTGGGAGGTTTTTCCCTGCACAGTCACCTAAAGTGACCTAAGGTGACAGCATAAAAACAGATCCCCACTTTATCCACAGAGCTGACCCGTGGAGGCTCCTTCTCCTAAATCTTTGCCACCCTTCCAGGAGTGGCTGTGCTGCTCATGAACTCCCTTGCCCTTTGGTTAGGCTGTCATCAGTGCTGCCAGTGTTCGTCATGGGCATGACAATTGCACTGTACAAACCATAAACCAAGGAGTACAAGAAGCCAATAATGCTGCTATTCAGGCAAGGTCTCAGCCTGCCCACAAATAATGGAAATGAAAAGGAAAAACATGGTTCAACTTACTTGTTTCCCATTTGTCACAAAAGGTCATCTTATTGCTGACCATTTTCTTGCAATTAACTGATGCAGTGTGTTTTGTTGTTTGTTGAAGAATAGAATCACAGTCAGAGAATCATTTTGGTTGGAAGAAACCTTTAAGATCATTAAGTCAAACCATTAGCACAGGTCACCATGAAACCACATCCTCCAGCACATCTACATGGCTTTAAAAACCCTCTTGTTCTCCAGCCTGAACAACTCCAGGTCCCTCAGCTGCTCCTCAGAAGGCTTCTTTTTCTCTTTAGATGCATACCCTTACTTACAGAAAAGGGAGCAAAGGCAGGGATGATGCTGGGAAGGATCAGCTTGATGATGACAGTTGCAGATCAGGGAATGCTGCTGTGGAGATATTAAATTCTTCTGGGGCAATATCCATGAAGGGAGCTTGGGGATCATCCTTTGCATACAGGGTGGCCACTGAGCTGGTTGGGAGAAGAGTTAGATGCAGAGCACCCAACCATGAGGGTACATCCTGTCCGATCATGGACTTCGACTACCTCTCTTGGCACCTGACCAAGCTGGTTTATTCTGAGAATGAGCTTGCTTACAGAGCATGAGCTTGGCATGTGTCTTCTCAGCTTATGAGCTCTGGGGCAGCTCCATCTCTCAGAATCACAGAACAATAGGGGTTTGAAGGGACCTCAAAAGACCATCCAGTCCAACCTCCCTGCCAGAGCACTTAGTTGTGAATAACCAGCATCACAGAAATAAACAAAGAATGCAACATGGCACAAAAGCAGAGGAGGAGGAGAAAACTTCTCCTCTTGTTATAATTCAGTGTAAGATAGACCTGAGTCATTCTTACAGTAGAGCTACTTTACACTACCTGATATGTAAATGAAACATAAAGGAAATTGAACTTCCACCGACTCCCACACTCCCTTCCATTGCCAGAGTGATTTACAGAAGCCTTGGTGTAAATTAGAACTGGGTCCGGTATCTGCAGTCCTCATTTGAGGATTTAAACCCAGTCATTTCCCAAGATAATTGTGGTGCAGTGAAGACTAAGAGCAGCTTCCTAAAATTGGTTAATACCCAGATTTTGGGGTTCTTCAGTGGCTTAAATGGAGTGGCATATTATCTCCTCTATAGTCTGCCTAAAAGATAAATTTGATGTCTGCGAGCAAAGACACGAAATTGCTATAGGCTTCCTCTCTTATAGCCTGCCATCTATTTGATTTATGTGCTAAGTGATCTCAGATGACCCTCCAAGGCACTGAACCATTAGAGAGTTATGTTGCATGGCGATAAGAAATCTTCAGAGATACCTAAATCTTCTTTTACCACTGGGAGTTTCATCCGTTCTGGAATAAAGAACGTTTTTATGTATGATGTTGCTATCTTGCTAGCCATACTAATATTCAAAAGGATACACAGACTTAAATCAATAGCAAAGCGACAAAGACCTTAAAACTGAAGTAGTCACTAAGCAGAAGCCAGACAGCTTTTTTAGGTTTTATCTTTGTTCCTTTCATTCCACTTCTTGAAAGGCAAGAAGGTGTAAGGGTTCACATCAACTCTTCTGTTAATCTTTCCACCAGGTAGGAAGCTGGAAAAAGCACCTTTTTGGTGTGGAAAGCCCTGGGAAGTCACATCACCCATCTGGGACTTCCTTACTTTAGGCTTTGTGAAGTCACAGGTTGGAACCTCCCTTTTCCCCCGACTTTCTCTGTATTTAGGGATCCAGGTTTCTTTCTGCCTAGAACAAATAAAAGTGCTTTGGACCTCAGGTGGGATGTTAATTCTTGACAGAGGTCAGGGAAAGCACAGACAGGTAATTTCTGTGGTTTACATCCAACTGCAGCACCTTCCCCTGCAGAGGAGGCCACTGCTGACTCATACTACTTTAACCAACCCTGTGCGTGATGCAATATTTGCACGATGGAACTTGCTGTAAGCACGATGGTAGGGCACATATGGAGTCCATGTGGCCTCTCCTTCAGGTTGTCCTGGCATCACATCTTTGGGGCTTCAAGCTTAAGGTACCTGGCAGCTCCTGTCTCAGGCAGTGTGGGATACAGCTTCTGCCCAGACATACAAGAGGAAGGGCCTGAAGGAGTCTACTTTTCAGCAGAGCCTGAAGAGGCTGGAGGTCTGCAGGCAGAAACTGCAGGAGGGGAGAAGAGGCTTTCAATCCTGGCATTATCCCACCACATCTGGCACATAGGGCCTGCAAGCTGCAGGCAGCTCACACTTGACTCTCTTCCATTTCGATGGCCATTTTTATTACAAGAAGAAAAGTGTTGTCATAGAATGCATTGGGTTGAAAGGGACCCTCAAAGATCATCTTGTCCAGCCTTGCTGCAGTGAGCAGGAACACCTCCAACTATATCAGGTTGCAGGAAGGACATGGAACTGTTGGAGTGGGTCCAGAGGAGGGCCACGAAGATGATCAGAGGGGTGGAGCAGCTCTCCTATGAAGACAGACTGAGAGAGTTGGGGCTCTGAAGTCTGGAGAAGGCTTCGAGGAGATCTTATAGTAGCCTTCCTGTATCTTTAGATACAGGGGGCCTACAGGAAGGCTGGGGAGGGACTATTGACAAGGTCTTGCAATGACAGGACTAGGGGTAATGGATTTAAACTGGTAGAGGAGAGATTTAGACTAGATGTCAGGAGGAAGTTCTTTACAGTGAGGGTGGTGAGGCACTGAAACAGGTTGCCCAGGGAGGTTTTGGATGCTCCCTCCCTGGAGGTGTTCAAGGACAGGTTGGATGAGGCCTTGAGGGACCTGTCCTAGTGGGAGGTGTCCCTGCCTATGGCAGGGGGTTGGAACTAGATAATCCTTGAGGTCCCTTCCAACCTTACCATTCTATGATTCTATGCTCAGGGACCCCAAAACCCTGACCATGTCTCCAGGGACAGATCCTCCACCTGGGCAACCTCTTGCAGTGTCTCACCACTCTCATAGTAAAGAATTCCTTCTGATGCCCAACATAAATCTACCTTGCTCCGGTTTCAAACTATTCCCCCTTGTCCTGTCATTACAAGCCAGTGTAAAAATGTCCCTCCACAACTTTCTTGTAGCCCCTTTCAGGTACTGGAAGGCTGCTCTAAGGTCTCCCCAGAGCCTTCTCTTCTCCCCAACTCTCTCAGCCTGTCCCCATAGTGGAGGTGCTCCATCCCTCTGATCATCTTCATGGCTGTCCTGTGGACCCCGCAGGTCCGTGTCCTTCCTGTATTGAGCACTCTAGAGCTGGACACAGTACTCCAGCTTGGGTGTTTCCCTGCACTGCAGCTTCCTATCTTACTTGAAACAGAGCTGGAGTTTAATGATCCATGTGGCCAGGCAAGCCAACCTGAGGGGAGAGTGGCACAGCATCTATTTCTTTTTCTCCTTGAACCTGAAAAATGGTCTGGTCCTTACAATTAAGACCGCAGTCATCTCCTTCCAACCCCTTTTAATAACAGCCTTGGTCGTTGACCCATCACATTGCATCCATCCGGCTGTGGGCACATCCACTTGGTTGTTTTGTGTGTGCCTGTTGGGTGTATCGAGCTACAGCAGAGCAGGGTCTGATGCCACAAAAGCTCTGGCAGCATCTCAGGCATGTTTTTACAGCAGGCTGTGTCTATTCCTTAAAAATCCTCCTGAAAGGAAATGATTTCTGTTTAAAATTAAATTAATGCAAGGCAGAGATCAATAGTCCCCACGTGTAACTGGGCTTTTTTTGCTCAAAGCTGTTTATGAGGGGAAGCTCTTGGCAAAATTAAATGAGCCTACTCTTCCTCGAACTTGGAAATGCTGTCAATGCTGCTCATTGTACACCTCCATCAGCCTGTGGTGTTGGTGTCCGGCAGGCACCAGGAAAGCATCAGGTTTTGTAGGGGGACCACAGAAGGGTGCAGTGAAGGCAGCTGTTTGGTGTCGGCATTCGGGAGGCTTACAATAGGGTGTTATTCACTGAGCCATTTCCTCTGGAAATGCCTTCAGAGATATTTTCTGGGAGAAACTGGCCTTGACTAATGGCTTTTAATTTTTTATCAAACACGCTGCGGGAACAGTGCATAAGACAGAAACAAGCAAGTGGTGTTTATTCAGAATATATAAACTTTGATTGAGTAAGGATTGAATCTGGTCCCTCCTGTACGAACACCCGCAGGTCCCTAAGGAGGTCATGTCCTGACTTCAGAGCTGGATGCACCTGGAGACCTCCAGAGATCTGCTGGAAAGAGTCCAGTAGAGAGCCATGAGGATGACTGGAGGACTTGAGCATCTCCCTTGTCAAGAGAGACTGCGAAACCTGGGGCTATTTAGTCTGGAGAAGAGAAGGCTGAGAGAAGATCTGATTAATGTATACAAATGTCTGAGGGGTGGGTGTCAAGCGGATGGGACCTATCACTTTTCGTTGGTCACCAGCAATAAGACAAGGAGCAACAGCTACAAACTGGAACATAAAAGGTTTCACCTCAACCTGAGGAGAAACAGGGCTCTGTCACCGGCTGCCCAGAAAGGTTGTGGAGTCTCCTTTCCTGGAGACTTTCAAACCCCACCTGGATGCATTCCTGAGCAAACTAGCCTAGGGGCTTTGATTTGTCAGGGGGGTTGGACTTGATCTCTGGAGGTCCCTTCCAACCTCTAAAGTTCTGTGATTCTGAGTTACAGAATCAGGCCGAACAGTTTGGGACTTTTATTCTTCTGATGTTACAGGACATAAGCACAGTGTCAGAACTACCTATTGATGACACTTTCTGTCTGGTTTTTCAGCTATGGAAGTATGGAAATGATTTCTTTCTTGTGGGCCTTGAGATATTCCTGAAATCATGACTATCTGATCTGAAAGCAGTGAGAACACCAAGAAAGGACCAAATGATTAAAACAGGAGCTGTTGTGGTTTCCACAGTCCATTGACTCTGTAAATTGTGTACAGTGCCTTCCCAGCTAAAGAATTTTTATTGCTTAGGAGATTGAGCAAGTCTCTGAGGTGACTTTCAGATAATGTTAGTGACCTTCTGACCCATGCTAGCACATTTCTGTGACCTCTGGAAGTTGGTAATTGTGCTAATACAAACAGGAACTTGCAGCTTAACATTTCTCAGTTGTGTGAGCAAGGAGTGGGCTTCAGGCATTAGCATCCCTGGAGCCCTACTTCATTGCTACAGGGCCTTGGTGTTAAACCTAACCCATTGTTAATGTGAGAACTATACTATGTGCATGAGAAAAAGAGAAGCATCCTCCTTGTATTATTAAAAGAGGAATCTATAAACTAGGTTATTCTTGATGACCTTTTGTTTTTTCAGTTGAGATACAAAAGCAAGTGCAATCAGCAAGTACTGCAGCAGGGGGAGAAAAAGGAAAAAATGAGTCCCCTTAGAAAATCAGCATCCACTAGTCCTCAAGCTGAAAAGCACCAGGAAATATTAGGAACATAACTCTTTCTAAAAGATCACAGAATGGTAGGGGTTGGAAGGGACCTCCAGAGACCATCAAGTCAAATCCCCCTCCCAAAGCAGGGTCCCCTAAGGCAGGCTGCACAGGAATGCATCGAGGTGGGTTTTGAAAGTCTCCAGAGGAGGAGACTCCACAACCTCTTTGGGCTCCAAGGCTCCAGCACTGTCACAGCAAAGAATTCTTTTCTCCTCTTCAGCTGGAACTTCCTGAGCTCCAATTTGTGCATATCGCCCCTTGTCCTGTCACTGGGCACCACTGAAAAGAGCCTGGTACCTTTATCCCGACACCCATCCCTCAGCTATTTATAGACATTAATAAGATCCCCTCTCAGCCTTCTCTCCAGACTAAACAGCCCCAGCTCTCTCAGTCTTTCTTCACAGCAGAGATATTCAAGTCCCCCACTCATCCTCATGGACTCCAGCAGATCCCTGACTCTTGAACTGGTGAGCTGAAAACTGGACACAGTATTGCAGCTGTAGTCTTACCAGGGCAGAGTAGAAGGGGAGGAGAACCTCCCTCGACCTGCTGGACACACTTTTCTTGATGCACCACAGTATACACATGGAGAAGAGGAGGCTCAGGGGAGACCTCATTGCTCTCTACAACTACCTGAAAGGAGGTCGTAGCCAGGCAGGGGTTGATCTCTTCTCAAACTGCACCAGAGCAGGTTTAGGCTGGATATTAGGAAGAAATTCTTCACTGAAAGAGTGATTGCCCATTGGAACAGACTTCTTGGGGAGGTGGTGGAGTCACCATCCTTGGAGGTGTTTACAAGGTAGCTGCATGAGGCACTTAGTGCCATGGTTTAGTTAATTAGAAGGTGTTAGGTGATAGGTTGGACTTGATGATCTTGAAGGTCTTTTCCAACCTGGTCAGTTCTGTGATTCTGTGAAAATAGTCTTGTAGCTTTCCTGACCACAAGGGCACATTGCTGTCCACTGGAACTCCAAGGTCTTTCTCTATGGAACCACTTTCCCAGCAGGACACTCTCTAGTCTTTACTGGTGCCTGCTGTTATTCCTCCTCACATGCAGGAGTCTGCACTTGTTGAACTTCATGAGGTTCCCCTTTGCCCAGCTTTCCAGCCTGGCCAAATTTCAGTGTCCAGATTTATCAGATCATAGAGTGGGGAAAACAAGCCCTGGTGTGTGTGTCAGTGGGCCTGGGTGCAGGGCCCAGTGTGGATGCTTGTGGAGGGAGAGAAAAGGCACCTTAAGGATGTGTGAAGAATAATATTATCTCTGGTTAGTGACAAAAGAAAGAGAGAGGGGAGTAAACAGCTGTCTTTTTGAATCCAGACTGCTGCATGCTTGGACATTTAATGACAGCACGCACACTGAATGCTGCAGCAGAGCTGCAGCTGCAGCAGAGCTGCTTCAGGGAAAGATGAAGGCATTAACTATTATTTTGCAGTAGAAATAAGGATCTGCTTTGTGTCTGAGTCCTCTCTTAATTAGTTGCTTCTCTTCAACATGCTCAAGCTTTCAAATGTCTTCCTTTAGTGACTGAATTAGCTGTTTTACTCAGGTTGTGCCATATGAAGTCCTTGGTCAGACCACATTTAACTGGGCAGTTATAAATAGAAGCAGTACAGGGAGGGGGAAAAATAGGGCATATGTTTTTAATTAAGGGGAAATGTAAGGGAAGTGATTTGCAGAATAACAAATAAATTGGAGCTCTTTTCCATAAAGAATGTTCTCACCCTTCCGAACTGGAGCAATTGTCATATTCCTGAGAGATGAGGAGCGCTTGGATGGCCTGAGAAGTCTTCTGCCCATAGGTCATGGAGTCACAGAATGGTTTAGGTTACAAGGGGCCTTTAAAGATCATCCAGTCCAGGCCACACACACACACACCAGTCAGCAGGGACATCTGCAACTAGAGCAGATTGCTCAGAGCCACAACCAACCTGACCTGGAATGTCTCCAGGGATTGGACTTCCACCACCTCTCTGGGCAACCTGGGCCAGTGTCTCACTGTAAAAAATTTCTTCCTCTGTCTAGGCTCAATCTCCCTCTTTCAGTTTAAAACCATCACCCCTTGTCATGTCACAGGAGGCCCTGCTCAAAAGTCAGATTTTTTTCACAGTCCTCTTGCACCTGTGTTTTTATTTTTCCCTCAGTCTCTTAGTTTTTTTTACTGGAGAACCAGGTGCAAACCACACACAACTGCAGGCACTGGTGTAGAGATTCCTGGGCTTCAAATGTAACCTGTGCTGGAGATCATCCCGTCCTCTGGGCAGCACTAAATCCTTCCTACTGGAGATAACTAGACCCTGGGGCTCATAGCTGTACCTCTGAAGAGAAACATGTTTGGCCTTTGGAACCACACAGCAGCTAATTCCTAACATTTTTGAGGAAAACACCCCCAGGTCCATCCAAAGGCCTTCACTGGTGGAGGACACAAGGCAGTGAGCGATGCTGTGCTGTTAATAGACTGCCTTTAAGGGCTGCATTAAGAAGAGTCTGACCAGCAAAGTGAGAGAGGTTCTTCTCCCCCTTCTACTCTGCCCTAGTCAGGGTATACCTGGAGTAGTGCATCCAGTTCTGGGCTCCCCAGTTCTAGAGAGAACAGGAACTACTGAATGGAGTCCAACAGAAACCCACAAAGGTACTGAGGGGCCTGGAGCATCTCTGTGACAAAGAGAGGCTGAGATTTGGGTCTGTTTAGCCTGGAGAGGACTTCAGAGGGGATTTTACCAATGCCAATCAACATCTAAAGGGAGGAGGTCCTGAGGATGGGACTGGGCTGTCTTCGGTGGTGGTCAGTGACAGGACAACAGGCAGTGGACGCAAACTGAAACCCAAGAGGTTTCACCTGCACTTAAGGAGAAACTTCCTTGGTGTGAAGGTGCTGGAGCCCCGCAGCAGACTACTCAGAGAGGTTGTGAGGTCTCTTTCTCTGGAGAGATTCCAAACTCACCTGAACATTGTGATCCCAGGCAACCTGATCTAGGTAAACGTGCTTTAGCAGGAGGGCTGGACAGGATGATCTCCAGAGGTCCCTTCCAACCCCCACCACTTCGATTCTGTGGGTTTTTTTCCCTGTGAGCAAAGCAGTGAGGCTTGGTGGTAACACAGTCTGCCCAGGCTGCAGGTTGAAGGGGTGGTTGTTAAAGTGGAGGAAGAGCAAAGGTCTTTCTCAATTTCCTCTTTTAACTCTAGAAGGTAGAGAATTTACTGGAGACCAACACGGAAGTCTCCTGTTGGCCTCATGCAGAATGCTGTCAGTTGGCCAAGCAGTGCCTCTGTGAGTGGCACATGAAGCTGAGGTGATGAATGGATTTTTCTGGGGAGAAAAGTGCTCGACTGTCCATACTAATGTGTGTTCTCCTTTCCATCAAACAGTCAATGAAGGCTCAGGTGAAACCAGTCAAAAAGAGACATCGACCTGTGACATTTGCCAGTTTGGGGCAGAGTGTGACGAAGACGCAGAGGATGTTTGGTATGGTAATCTGCTCTCCTCTTCTCTGTCATTCAGTGTTGTATTATTTAAAGGTCTTGTGCTTTGGAAAGCATCACAAAGATGAGTTACTCCATCTTCTGTGTCTGAGGTTTTGTTGCAGAGCGACTGAGGTGAATGTTGCTCTAAAAAGATGTATACACCGGTCTGGTTTATGAGAAACTTGGGCAGGCTTGAGAGGTAGCCCCATGCCAACCTCAAGGCCAAGTGCAAGGTCCTACACCTGGGTCAGTGCAATCCCAAGAGCAATTCCAGGCTGTGTGAGGAGTGGCTAGAGAGCAGTCTGGAGAAGAAGGACTTGGAGGTATCAGTTGATGACAAAATCAACATGATCCAGGAATAGTTGTTGGCTGCTCAGAAGGCAGCTGTGTGCTGGGCTGCATCCAAAGCATTGAGAGCAGCAGGACAGGGAGGGGATTCTGCCCTTCTGCTCTGCTGAGACCTCACCTGCAGCACTGAGTCCAGTTCTGGTCCCAGCATAAGAGGGATGTGTTACTGCTGGAGTGGGTCAAGAGAGGGTTAAGATGATCAGAGGGCTGGAGAGGCTCCCAGACAGGGACATGCTGAGAGAATTGGGGCTGTTCAACCTGGAGAAAGGCTCTGAGGAGACCTTAGACCAGCCTTCCGGCACCCGAAGGAGGCTAGAAGAAAGCCAGGAAGGGACTTTTTACAAGGACTTGTAGTGATAGGACAAGAGGAGATGACTTTGAGCTGAAAGAGGGCAGATTAAGATTGGAGATTAGGAAGAAGTTCTTTAGAGTGAGGGTGGCAAGACGGTGGAGTGAGTTGCCCAGAGGAAGTTGTGGATGCTCCCTCCCTGGAGGTGTTCAAGGCCAGGTTGGATGAGACATTGAGTAACCTGGTCTAGTGGAAGGTATCCCTGCCTGTGGCAAGAGGGTTGAAACTGGATTATCTTTAAGGTCCCTTCCAACCCCCAAACCGTTCCTTGAATCCAGAACATGCATAGTTTAGGCAAAGTCTACTAGAAGAGTTACCTCTTTTGTTGCTGTTAGGACTTTTGTTATCCTATTTGAGGGTTTTACAGCTTCATATTTGGATAAAAATAGAACTAGGAAAAATAATTGACCTAAAAGATTTTCTGGTTAAAAAAGATATCATCATTGTTCTCATCATGTTAGTTCATGTGTGGCATTAGAAATGCTAGGAAGCTGTCTCACTTATTCCTAGTTGATGGGTTGAAGGCCTAACCCTCAAAATGTTTGAAATAATGAAAATTTTAACCATTTTCTCAACGGAAATTGTCTTGATTTTTTATTTTTTAAAGGAGGTTACCAAAATAATATTTTTTTTTTTTAAATTACTGTTATTTTAGCCTTAAGCACATTAGCCTAAGGGAAGTCATTCTTGGTCTTTTCCAACTGAAATGATTCTGTCTACTCAGAATTGTATTTTTTAAATTATTTTTCATTTTGCCTCAAAACTGTACAAATGTATCTAAAGTAAACTTAGAATTAATCATTTCATTGTGATTTTGGAACAGCTGATAGATCAAAAAAGCCACTACTCAACAAAGCTGTGAATGCCAAGCCTTATCTTTCTAAGTAATTAATACAAGTATAGAAAGACAACAAAATAATTACGCAAATGATAGAGCTATTGTCTGGGTGATTATTCTGAAGATATGGGCTGGTGGTGGCTAGCAGTGAAGTGTCAATGAAGCAGTACTGCCCCAAATCTTGGGGGTCATGGGATGGGTGGAATGGAGCAGAGGGAGGCAATGAATCATAGAGTCAAGGTTGGAAAAGGCCTCTAAGATCATCAAGTCCAACCATCAACCCAGCACCACTGCGCCCACTAAACCATGCCCCCAAATGGCATGTCCACGTGTTTCTTGAACACTTGCAGGGACAGTGACTCCACCACCTCCCTGGGCAGCCTGTTCCAGTGCCTGACCACTCTTGCAGTAAATGAATGAATGATGTTGGGCAATTGACCTCATCATAGAATTATTTAGGTTGGAAAAGACCTTCAAGATCATCAGATCCAGCCATTAACCCTACTCTACCAAGTCTGCAACTAAGCCATATCCCCAAGCACTAAATCTATGTGGCTTTTAAACACCTCTAGACACAGTGACTCCGCCACCACCCTGGGCAGCCTCTTGCAATGCCTGACAACCCTTTCAGTGAAAAGCTTTTTCCTAATGTCCAGCCTAAACCTGCCCTGGTGCAGCTTGAGGCCATTCCATCTTCTTCTATCACCAGTTACTTGGGAGATGAAAGCAAATCATCCATGCACTGCTGGTCAGGCCTGAAATGAACTTTTCTGCTCTCTACTGAAGAAGCTTAGGAATATGGTCATGGCCATCCATTTGTGGCTGGTTTGGTTTTGTCTTGCCAGGCTTTTAATAACCTGTGGTCTTCATCTTTAAAAAACATGATGTAGACCAAAGCCTTGCTTGGCTCCGATCATCACAAGAAATTGAGGCGTTGAAAAACAGGAGCAGGATGCATCACAGTTATAGGCTTGCAGCAATGAAACAAGATTTGTGTGGAAGAAATTGCTTCATTTGGACTTCGCTGAAGAAAATTACCCCAGGTGTCAGGATTTCCATTGTCTCCTTGACCGCTTGTCCTTGAGACTTTTGGTGGTGCAGTGTAGAAGCAAACCCGTGGTAAAATTAATATATCAAAATTCACAGTCTAGTGCTCGTGTTTTTATAATTAAGTGCACTTCCAAATTGGAAGGCAGGAGAAGAGAGGGGCAAAGAATAAAATTAGCTGCAAGATAACATTATTAATCATAAGCACCAAGCAACACTGTTTAGTCGAGGGTTGTTTTTTTTTTCCAGAAACAGCCTGGTGAAATTGCCTGCTCCCACTTAGCCCAGCAATGCTCCCGCTGCAGCCTTTCCCTCTCTCCTCCCTCCTCTTTGAAACAACTTGGCTCGTAGGTAGCAGCCTCATGACTGCAGGAGCTGAAGTCCTCAAGCTTTATTGACAGGCGGTCTTGCTGCAGGGGAAGATGGTTCTTAGGGAGGGAAACAGGGAAGGGCATTTATTGGGAAGATGCTAGCAGACAAACTGCTAAAACGCAGGAAAGCAGATTTCCAACCAGAAGCACAAAGACCGTGGAAAGCCTGTTAAAGGTCTGCTTTGAAGTAAACAACTTCATGTGCCGGAACAGAGCCTTGTTTTGCTGGCCCTGCCTCCTGATTAGTCTTGGATAAACATCTTTCTGAAAAATGAGCCTTCTGGGTGTCAGCTCTTTGTTATTATTATTGCTAGAATGAAAGCAGATTGTGTATGGGGGACCGACCCTCTTTCAAATGTACATTAATTGAATCTCCGTGTTTGGCACCAGACAGACATACTCCCCCACTCCCCCTGGTGCAGGGAAATGTCCTTAAATGAAATGGGAAAAGCAATGTCAGTTTAGTATTTGGTTCCTGGTTTTACATGGATCACATTCCAGATACAAGGAGGGCTCCTTTAGCTACCTCAGTTTATTATTTGGTTCCTGGTTTTACATGGTTCACATTCCAGATTCAAGGAGAGCTCCTTTATCTACCTCAGTTTATTATTTGGTTCCTGGTTTTACATGGATCACATTCCACATACAAGGAGGGCTCCTTTATCTCCCTCACCTGACTGATGAGGGCTATAAAACCCAAATAGGGTCAGTGGGACCCAGCGGCCCCAGGACCCGTTGTTCCAGGGCGATGAGCCCAGCACCATCAGCCTCTCCCATCAATCAGAAGCAGTTCAAGGGCTCAGGGTCAGCACCTGACTCATTCCAGGTAGGAGGGATGCAGGCTGGTAGCAAAGCCAGACCATGGAGAGGTGAAAATAGAAGGCTGGCTATTTGCCTGATCTTTCTGGGGTGCCAGAGTGGATCAGAGAAGAGAGCACAGGTGTGATGGCAGATGTGGTTGGGCTGCCAATGATTTCAAGTGACAATTAACATTATTCTGCATTGCCACAGTCTGTTATTTTGCAGTCTCTTGTTTTTGGTTTAACTCTTTCTGGTTTGGGGTTGGTTTTGTTTTTTTGTTTTGTTTTGTTTTGGGTTTTTTGGGGTTTTTTTGGGGGGGTTTTGGTTTTGTGGTTTGTTTTTTTTTGTTCTTGGTTGTTCATTGCTAGTTGTCACTCAGCTAAATGCTGCTGTTGTACTATGCCACCATTATTTTTAAATCTTCTTGTTTGCATAAAACCGCTCCGTGAATGGCTAGACCCCTCGGGTTCTGAGAGAGGGTTTGTCACATAGAAAGCAGCTTGGAGGGGTAAGAGATGTGTGTGTGAACATTTTCTGAAGGCAGCAAAGAACCCAGAGCAATGACAGGTTTTCTGCAGCGTAGCGAAGCACACATGTATAATTATCCTGTTCTGCAGTCTTAATATCACGACATTGAATGCAGTTTGGCATTCCATTAGCAAATCTCTTTCTCTAGGTTAAAAACAAAGAGTGTTCAGTGGAAAGTCTTTAACATCTTGCTACTTTAATACGTGAAAGTTTCTTGTCACTAAGAGGATCGAGTATTACTGGCGTTATTCCCACCATTTTGCACCAACAGGCTTTGTGAATATTTAAAGCAGGGCAGTGCCTGTGCTCTTTAGCACTGGATTGCAATCTATTGGTAAATCAGACATTTGGTGTTGCTTACTTTGGCTTTTATTTCTGAGCTGGCTAAGGAAAAATTGATTTTGTAAGGCAGGGCTACTCGACATCACACCCCAAGAGATACACTTCAAAGGAAATGCAGAATGAAGCATAACGCTCTGAACCATGGAGTATTCCTAAGATCTTCCACCAAGCATCTAGGGAACACTCACTGTATATAAATATTGTTCACCCAACGGAGTGCCTGCTCCTCTGCTGAAGTGGCTCAGTGTCCATGCATAACCATGTCAGAAACCTGCAATCCAGTATTAACCTTCCTCCTTACGAGCCACTGAGGAAATAAGAACACTGTGTGCTGGGCCAGCCAGTACAGAATCACAGAACTGTAGAATTGTTTTGGTTACAAAAGACTTCTGAGATCACCAAGTCCATCCACTGTCATTAAACCATCTCTCAAATTGCCATGTCTAGATGTTTTGCAATCATCTCTAGGGACAGTGACTCCACCACCTTCCTGGGTAGCCTGTTCTGATACCTGACCACTCTTTAGGAAAGAAATTGTTCTTATTATCCAGCCTAAACCTCCCCTAGCACAATTTCAGGCCATTTCCTCTTGTATCACCTGACCTAGGGAGAAGAGACCAACACCCACCTCACTCCAACCTCCTTTCAGGGAGTTGTAGAGCGCAAGAAGGTCTCTCCTCAGTCTCCTCTTTTGCAAATAGAGGTCCACAGGGGAAGGAAATAAATAGGAAAAAACCTTCTGTTGAATTTCTTGCTGGAAAACACCAAGGAGGGAGGAGGATGGGGGTCCTTTCTCGAGATTAAAGCCTGCCAAGCTGTGACTTGCACTTAATCAAAACCACAGTGATGACCTGATATGCCTGCTTTTCCCTTGCCTTCCAACATCAACAGTCTCCAAGTGCAGCACTGCCCACAATGAGATGTAGTTTGCTAGCTGGAAGACAGGCCTGCAGAGATGTGCTCAGAAGAGAGTGCTTTCCATGTCCAAGGAAGTGAGGAGCCCATCTCTGCAGGCTGCTCCTCTGCTTTCCCCTTCCTCTCTCACGGAGGTTGCAGGTGGAGAAGAGAGGCAGCAGCATTGCTGGCAGGTGGTGCCAGACCTTGAATGGACCACTTAGGGGTTCACACCAGTGATAAAAAGGAGCATAAATACCCCTGCTGCTCCCTGCAACTTGGTCCCTCGCACTTCAGGGACACTGTGTCCCTAGTGACCCAAAGATTGGAGGAAGACATCCAGGCCTGAATGCTGAGTCTAGGTCAGTAGGTGAAGAAAGGAGCATGGGTCTCAGGCTGGGTAAAGGTGGTGGCTTTCCACCGTAATTGCCACTGGCCTCTTTTGCCCCGTACTTCTCTTTGCAGGGCTGGGACAACATACTCCACTTACCCACAGCAGAGAGAGATACACAGAATCCATTAAGAAGAGGAACTGTTTTAGTCCTTTTGTTTCATGTTTTACTGCTAATCACTGCTGGAGATAGTTTGGATAAATGCTTTTCTGGTCTGCAAGACATGAAGATGGAGCAGCTGCATTCTCATGCAAATCAGCAGCCCTGTGCACGCAGAGATTTGTGCAAATCATACAGCTGCCATCTGCAGTGACCTACTCCAATCAATATTGCTCCAGCAATCAATATTTATCTTTATTATAGTATTGAAAGAAAGCATCTAAAAGTAACTAATGATTTCACCAGCTTCTCAATCCACACAGCAATTAGGTCAGTCAGCTTTGGGTCCCTTCCCTGCCTTCCATCAGCTGCTCTCAAGCAGAGTGTCTGCAAACAAGATGCTCTACTACTATAAAGTACTGAAAGGTGGCTGGAAAACCCATGTGCATTACAGGGATATTGGCTGCTCCGTGTTCAGCACTGTGCATAATGACTGTGTGTGACCTACTTGTTCCAGATGCAGAAAGAAGGAGCTCCTTCAACATCTTCAACACCCTGTGCATCATGCAGTGGACACGTTGCTGTTCTCTGCTGCTTTCCTTTCCCTTTTAGAACAAGTAAATCTTTGTTCATGGCTACATCTGACACTTAAAACATATTCACTGGACTCGTGCTGCAAATAAACACAGAAACAGAATCAACTCAATTAAAAAAACCCTCACAATCCTGCAAAGACTCAAATTTCTGCGTAACTTGAGATTGCACCTAAGGCACGCAGTGAAGCTGCTGCTGCATAAATCTTCACATGGAGATTAGTGGTCACATCTAATAACAGTCTAGGCAAGAGGAAAGTAAAAGCTCTGCATCACGCAATCTCTGCATTGCACAGCAGGAGATCTTACACCCATGTCACTTACCTTAGCCCCAGTCGAGAAAGAGAGCTGCCTCCAGTGCCTGCCCAGAAATTAGCTAAATTCTGTCTTTGTTAACTCTTCATCTTTCATTTGGTGATGTTCTTCAATTAAAATATTTTGAAACAAAAAGAAAATAATAGAACAAGAAGAATTTGCCTTAAATGGAGCCAGGGGAGGTTTAGGGTTAGACATTAGGAAAAATTTCTTTGCTGCAGTAGGCATCAGGGATTGTAAGAGGCTGTCTGGGAGGTGGTAGAGTCTCCATCCCTGGAGGTATTCAAGAAATGTGTGGCCGTGGCACTTCAGATGTGCTTTAGTGGCCACAGTGGTGTTGGTTTGACAGACTTGATGATCTTAAAGGTCTTTTCCAACTGAAATAATTCTATGATCCTATGAAAGCAACTGAGTTCCAGCCCAAGTGTTGAAATACTGTTAGGATAACTGTAGGAGTGCTATGCATCAGGCTGAGAGTAAGCAGCGCTGTGGAAAATAACAGCTAACAACTAAACAACTGGAAATTGGCCAAAAAAGGGTTTGCAATGAAAGACAAAACATCAAGACCAGTGGAAAAAGCAAGATGACACCTAGCTGGCTGTATGTTGTATTTTAATTATTAAACCTGTTCTAAAAGGGCCCAGAAAGGCCTTCAATAGGAGGCTGCTCAGCCAAATCAGCTGCTTGAGGTGTGAGAGCTGAATAGAGAACCCAACCATGAGCCTTCACTTGGGCTGTGGAAAGAAATGCCATGGGAACTGGCACCGAAGTGGGAAACCCAGCAAAAGACAGAGTTGTAGCTTGAAGTGATGTATGCAGCACAAACAAGGGATTTGCAACCAATCTGGCTGGGGTAAAAGCTTTGAGTGTATTGGAAGTGTCCAAACATCATGCAAGAGCCAGAAAATAAGGTCCTCAGGTGAGTGCTGCATGAACACCACCACAGCTCCAATTGGGTTCCTCAGTGGCAAGCTACTGAAGTTTCGTAGGACCCTTTCAGTGTGTAGCTTCGACTTCAAACTAGCCCAGGTGAAAAAGTGACTCTGAGCTCAACCATAGCCAGAGAAGGATCCCCACTGGTTTTTAAAATATTTTAAAGGATAAGGAACTATTCAGCACAGAGCCACAAAGATGCTGAAAGCAGTAGAACATCTCCCTTGTGAGGAAAGGCTGAGGGAGCTGGGGCTCTTTAGCTTGGAGAAGAGGAGACTGAGAAGTGACTTCATTCATGGTTATAAGGATGTGCAGGGTAGTGTCAGGAGGACAGAGCCAGGTTCTGCTCAGTGATGTCCAGCAATAGGACAAGGGGCAATGGGTGCAAGCTGGAGCAGAGGAGATTTCACATGAACATAAGGGAAAACTTTTTCCCTGTGAGGGTGCCAGAGCCCTGGAGCAGGCTGCCCAGAGAGCTTGTGGAGTCTCCTTCTCTGGAGACATTCAAATCCCACCTGGATGTGTTCTTGTGTGACGTACTCTAGGTGTTTCTCCTCTGGCAAGGGAGTTGGACTGAGTGATCCTTCAAGGTCCTTTCCAACCCCTAATACTCTGTGATTCTGTATTAAATCAAGCCCAAAATATACAGTCTTCCTCTTTTTCAGCATTGAGTCCACAGGAAGAGCAAGAACTCAGCTTTTTCTTCAGAGGATTTTTCTGTCTGAGCAGTCTTTTTGAGGAGTGGCAGGCAGGGAGGAGCACATTGTCTTTCTAAGCTTGAAGACACTACCTTGGCTAGAAGTGGAATGCTTAGAAAAAGGATGGCTTTGTTGGCCATCAGCTGACACGGATTTACTCTGCATACATTTTAGTTAAAAGCAGCCATTTTTTCTCAGTCAGGTGAGCTTCCCAGAATCACCTTCACCATCTTTGCATCCTTCATCTTGTGCCAAATGAGCCTGTTGAACTTCGAACTGAGACTGATTTCTCAGCTCCCTTAGGGTGATGGTTTGGGGAGTTTGACCTTTCTATCCACTGAGTCAACTCAATCCTTCAGAGGCTTCTGTTCTTCTGACAATGTTCTGCCTTTCCAGATTCTCAGGATTTATTTTCTTAATAACGTTCTTAAAAAAAAAAAAAAAAAAAAAAAAAACAACTCTTTGCTTTTAACATAAACCGAGGTTGTCTGGAGTTACTTATGCTTCATAGTGTTTTATTACCAGTACACTTTGGAACACTCTGGTAAATAATTCAGCCTACACAAAGAAATTGGCTCTATTTTCTCAATACATCGAGGAAGTCTGTTATGTAGCCTCTATCTCACAGCTCTAAATGTTCTCAGATAAATGCAAACCCAAACTGTGTTCCATCTGTACTACTCACCAAGTAGGTCTTCTAGGGACCCTGAAAGACGTAGCCATCTCTTATCCCAAAACTGCAATCCCTAATGTTTGGCGTTGTAAAAAAATAATAACCAAAAAAAACAAGACTTCTGCAATTACAGCAAAGCTCACTGTGTGTCCAGGGGGCAAGGCCCTACACACAGAGCTTTTTCATTGCGCTGCTCTTTTCAGATGCTGATCCCGACTTGATTTTCAGTTACATATGGTGAACTTCTGGCTTATGGAAGGCAATGAGAATTATTCCACTGATTCCAGGGAAAGAAAAGTTCTCCCCTAGTATCAGAATCCCAGTCTCGGTAGCCAGTAGAGCCTTTTGCTGGCAGAAGGGTCTAAATGCACAGAGTGCAAGGGAATGACTTGGCAATTGTGATGACAAAAGCAGAACTTGGTTTAATGACTGCTTCAGTGTCTTCAGAGGAAATATTGATTTGTGAATAGCCCAAAATAACTTCTGAGGTTTGGGGAGTTTTTCTTGTCTTATCGTGGTGCCATGCTCCTCTAGGAGCAAGACACAAATTCTTCCAAAGTGGAAAGGGAGGGAGGCTTCTGAGACATGTAGAGCTGTTATCTGTCTTCACAGTTATTAGTCTGTCAGCATTAAAGTTGAAAGGGAAAAAAAGAACCAAAGAAAACCAACAAAACCTGATCAACCTGCAAGAATTTTACAAGCGTGGCTCAAAATACCCAAGTTTTGCTGTTCAGTTTCTATGGCCAAGAGCCCTACCCCTACGTTCAGCATGTGGCATGTGGGTGGGAGGCATAGAGGGATGGGTGGTCACTGCAGAAATGGCTAGAGAGATGGATTGGGAAAGGAGAGAGGACTGTGGAAGCAAGGGGAGAACTGCAAGCTGGCTTTTGGCTACTCCATTTGGCTGTTTGCTGGAGAGTGAGGTGGAGTTGCAGCTTCTGCCCCTGTGCAGGGCCTCAGGGGAGGGTTTGAGGGTGCTGCCTGAAGGTTGCAGAGAGGTCCTCTTCATCTGATGCTCCTCTGCTTTGCTTGAAGGCTGAAATAGCACATCCAGCATGGAGCAAGTTAACTGAACTTTTAACAGTCTGGGGCAGTGACCTGGTTGGCATCAAGGTATGGTGGCCATGGACTGCGTTACAGTAGGACCATGCATGTCACAAGGGTCCATGTGTGTGGCTGGACATTGTGTGAGACAGCAGCAGCATCCCACTTCTGTTTTTAGGAAAGGTCCATGTACAACGTAGACACACAGCAGCATGGCAAAGAACAGCTAGTTTACATGTCGGCTTTGAAAGGGGAGAAAATAAATCTGGAACTTGTTTTTTTTTCACTCCTTCACCACGGTGTGGACTGTGGTTTGCACTTCTAGGTAGGAAAGCACAGCAACCTTCTGAGCAGAGACCTTTACTGGCATTCGAAGAGCAGACTAGGGGAGGATCTTCTCAATGCTTATCTATACTTAAAGAGTGGGTGTCAGGATGATGGGGCCGGTTTTTTGTCAGTGGTGCCCAGCAACAGGACAAGAGGTAAACAGGCACAAACTTGAACATAGAAGTTTCATCTATATGTGAGGAGGAACTCCTTTAGTTTGAGGGTGGCAGAGCACTAGAACAGGCTGCCCAGAGAGGTGGTGGAGTCTCCATACCTGGAGTCATTCAAAGCCCAGCCGGATGGTGGCCTGTGCAACCTGCTCCCCATGTACCTGCTTTGGCAGGGGAGTTGGACCTCCTGAGGTCCCCTCCAACTCCTATCAATTCACTGTAGTGAGTGGTTTTAACAGTCCGTTTTGTGCTCCTGCTGCAGTGCAGGGTTGTTGTGGCTCTATGGGAGGTACCCAAAAGGATCCCTTTTGACTCTGTTAGGACAGAGCTGTGCCTGGGTGCACCGAGGTGAAGCCACCAGGTGGTGGTGAAGCCATTACTTGGTTGTGTGATTGGGTATCTGGGCAAACCTGAGTCACCAGGCTGTTAAAGAGCACAGAAGGGATCAAATGATAATGCACAGCAGATGTTAATGTGCATTGACACCAGATCATCTGCTGGCATCAGGGCACTGCAGCATGAAAGCGGGAGTGCAGAGACCACCGACAGCAGCCTGCCCTGGCACCGTTTTTTCCCCCCTTCATTTTCTTTCTCCCTTTATCATTTAAAAATAAGCTTTCATACTTCCCTAGTCCCCCATTTTTAGCCAAAGTCAAAGCCCCACAGCAGACTGAGCAATGCCTTCCTCATGGCCTGTTTAGCCACAATAAAAAGCCGATTGGCCTAATGCGCCATCAAGAAAGGGGTGACATTTATGGCTCGGGTTTTATGATGCTGTGAACTGAGCAAGATTTGGAGCCTTACAGCGCCTTCAGGGGGCAGGAGATCACGAGCAATGAATTGTATTTATACCTTTTCCAATTTCCTAGCAGCATTTTAGCAATAAATAGACTGTGTTGTTACTGAGTTTTATGTAAGCAAGTTCTCGAAAGCAGGGATACAACTTTGCGGCTCAGAGTTACACGTGTTGGCTTAAACAGATCTGCAGGGAGGTGTAGCTAGATAATGTGTATGGGAAAGCACTTTCCAATTTATTATCAAATGTCTTAATAGAATGCTTCATCTCCTCCTCCCCACTTTATGTTCACTATTAAGTTGAAACTGCATCCATTGCAGAAGGTCGGAGGCTCCTTCAGACACCCATGTTGGAACATCAAGGCCATGATTTGTTCACACGTCTAAGCCATTAAAAATACATCCCATGCATTATATATGAGCCCAGGGGAAACTCAATAGGAGCTGATGTTCAGAGCTGACCTCAGCTCTCATGGGCCCTGCAGGGTGGCAGGTGTCCCTTCCCCACGGCATCTGTCTCCTGCCCTGCTTCTTTCCCACATGCAAGTCACAGCTGAAAGCTTGTGTGAGATGTGCCCAGACATACAGATTTAATTTGCTGTTCCTCAACCTGTCCATTTTGTAACAGCTCTCCCATGCTTCATATGCCTCAGGGATACCCATCCTAGCCAGGGCACAATGCTTGTGGCACCCCCTGTGAGGAACTTCTGATGGATTCCACTGATCAGTGTCCCAGACCTGGAAAATCAAAGAATGGTTTGGGTTGGAAGAAACCTTAAAGATCATCTAGTTCCAACCCCTCTGCCAAGAGCAGGGACACCTCCTACCAGGCCAGCTTACTCAAGGCCCCATCCAACCTAGCTTTCAACATCTCCAGGCTTGAAGCATCCACAACTTCTCTGGGCATCCTGATCCAGTTCCTCACCACCCTCATGGGGAAGAATTTCTTCTAATGTCTAATCTCGATCCAGATTCTTACAGTTTGAAGCTACTACCCCTCACCCTGTCACTACCTGTCTTTGTGAAAAGTCTGTCTCTAGCTCTCCTGTAGCCCCCTTAAAATAGTGAAAGGCCACAGCAGGGTCTCCCTAGAGCCTTCTCTTCTCCAGGATGAAGAGCCCTAACTCTCTCTTACCATCTTCATAGGAGAAGTTCTTCAGCTTTCTGATGGTCTTAGTGACCCTCCTCTGGGCCCAGAGAAGAGCTGGAAGAAGGTTACTCTCATCTTGTTAGTTCGCTGGCAAGGACACGTCCTTCAGATGACACACTTGATTCATTTCTTTGTCTTCGGTTCCCTGCCAGTGGTGCTTTCCCTCAGGGCTTGCTCTCAAAAGCAGCCACATACTTTGGTCATCCTGAGGCAGCAAGAGGCAGTGATGATCTCTAGTTTTGCACAGCAACTTTCATCTACAGACCAACACACTCCAAGGGAAAAGAGGGCTGCTGCTGCTCTCCTCCTGATACACGCAGTGATTTGCTCGTGTCTCAGGCCCATCCCCATGGGCTGAGATCTCATGCCCGCGTTGTGTGGCATGACGAGGTTATCTTGTCTTATTTCCCTCTGTGCAGGAGGTGCAAACAGTGCCTGAAGGAAAGCCCTGAATTATCCTCCTAGAATCCCATTAAACAGCTAGACTGGATTTTGTTCCATGATTTAAATCAGCTCACCAGGCAGGATAGCCTGGAGCACACAGCCAGTTCAGATGGCACTGCCCTCAGGCAGGTCTCCTTGGAGGTGGGAGGCACAGGTGCCTGAGGAGGCAGAGCAGTCAATGGGGAGAGGCAGTCTCATTTTGCATATACAGAAGGAGTCTTTACAAGGAGCAATGGTTTTCCCATGGTTTTCTTCTCGCTAGTTTTAGGAAGATCACCCCAAGCCTTGCCTTCCCCACCAACAGTGGATGGCTCGCGTGCCATGCGGGATGGGGCTTGCGGCCCCCTGGTCTGCTCTGTGAAGGCCATTATCCCTTTACTCTTACTGTTAAATCAGAGTCCACTTTCTGCTTCCAGTGGCAGCTTCTAGTACTGTTAAAAAAGGCGGTACCAGTACTTCCCCAAGTTCTTCATGAGCAGAACAACCCTTCCTTCATGGCATGGTCCACACCAGCACCTGCAGCTACCTGGTGTCCCTTCCCACCAGACGCTGTGGTATTCCCAGTAGCTGCTGGAGGCTGGGATAGAACAAGGCTCATTACTCTGCTGACTTTAGGGTAGGAGTGAACAGTATCAGAGTCTGAGGCACAGAGAGATGAGACCTTCCTGAAGGACAGCCTCAGATGTTGACAGAGGGAGGGGAGCAGTCAGCCAAGCTTTGTTTTAGCATGACCCATAGAGATGTGAAGGACACAAGTGTAAGGCAGGCTATGCTAAGACATTTTTTTTATTCTAACTGCTTTAAATAAACTTCACCCATTGGATACCTGCAGATGCAGGAATTGGTGTGTGAACAGAATGGGAGTTTTCTGCTTTGCTCACACAGCCAGCAGGAGGATTTTTCCATCATTCTTCAAGGGGAAATCTTCTCACTCTATATAGCTACCTGAAAGGAAGTTGGGGCAAGATAGGGTGGCTGTCTCTTCTCCCAAATAATAAGCAATAGGGTGGTAGGAGATGGTCGCAAGTTGTGTCAGGTGAGATTTAGGTTGGACACGAGAGAGAGTTTCTTCCATGAAAGGGATGTCAAACTCTGTACCAGGCTGCCCAGCACAGTGGTGCAGTCTCAATCCCCAGAGGGATTTAAAGGAAAGAGAACCTCTGGGAAAGAGGAGCTGGGAGTCATGGTGCACAACACAATGACTGTGAGCCAGCAACGTACCCTTGTGGCTGACAAAGCCAATGGCATCCTGGAGTGGATTAGAAGGGGTGTGGTGAATACTTCTCTCCTCCTACTCAGCCCTGGTGAGGCTGCATCTTGAATAGTGTCTCTGGTTCTGGTCCCCACTCTGGAGACATTCAGAACCCACCTGGATGTGTTCCTGTGTGACCTACCCTAGGTAATCCTCTTCTGGCAGGGAAGTTGGGCTGGATAATCTTTTGAGGTCACTTCCAACCCCTAACATTCTGTGATTCTGTGAAACGCCATGCAGATGTGGTGCTGAGGGATGTGGTTTAGTGGTGACCTGGCAGTGCTTGGTTACTGGTTGGACTTGGTGGTCTTAAAGATGTCTTCCAGCCAAAACAATTCCATGATTATGATTCAAAGGCAGTCATCAGCCTTGAAGTTCTTCAATTTCTCCAATAGAATTTAAAGTATCCAGTCTGGCAACACCTGCTTTTCATGATGTGATTGCTTTTACATAGGAATGATAGTGCTACAAAAATAAAATGAGGCATTTATTTTGCCCTAAAGGTGTTAACATCCAATTCAGTGTACTGTTGAGGGCACTAGAGGCACGGAGAAGCCAGCTAAAGGTCAGCTTCTAATTGGTGCTTTGAATTGTAAGAAGGAAGCAAAGGTGAAGTTTGTGATGTTCTTTGTGGTAAGATTATAAAGAAATTTAAGGGTAAAAAAGATAAAGGAGAATTAGGAATCAAGTTGCAGTGTCTTACACAGCAGATGGAAGCAGTTTTCATGAGCTGCAGACTCCAGGATGAAATCTTGAAAACCAGCAGGCAAGATTTTAACCAGGAAGCCGCTTTGAAACAAGGTACTTGAGCAGCAAATGTGCTCTGAAAAATCTGCAGGGAGTTCTAAGCATTGCCAGCCACTCCCTGCTGTGCAGCAGCAGCAATGTAGGAGCTGCATGGTGATTGCTGCCTTACCTCCTGCCTCTGCACCTCAGATAGGCAAAGTGGACAGAGAAGTTTGATGGAAGGTGTGGAGATTGGAAAGGTAGCCCAGGTTCATGACAGAGTGGCAGACAACTAGATCAAGGATGTAATTTTGGCCCCAAGGCACTTCCTTCAGTCCTTTTCACAGAATGACAGAACCCCAGAGTGGTAGAGGTTGGAAGGGACATCTGGAGATCGAGTCCAATCCTCCTGCCAGAGCAGGACCACCTGGAGCAGTTGCAAAGGGCAGCATCTAGGTGTGTTTTGAATTACTCTAGAGATGGAGACTCCACCACCTTTCTGGGCAGCCTGGTCCCATGCTCCACCACCTTGAAACTAAAGAAGTTCTTTCTTGTGTTTAAATGGAACTTCCTGCATTCCAATTTGTGTCCTTTTCCTCTTGTCCTGTCACTGGGCACCACTGACAAGAGACTGGCCTCATCCTCCCGACACCCACCATTTAAGTATTGATAAGTGTTGAAAATTACAGAATCGCAGAATACATCCAGTTGGAAGAGACCTCAAAGATTATCCAGTGCAACCCTTGACCCAGCAGCAAAGGGTCACCACTAAACCATGTCCCTAAGTGCCAGGTCCACATGGTGCTTCAACACCTCCAGGGATGGTGACTACACCACTGCCCTGCACAGACAAAAAGATCCAGCCTGAACCTCCTCTGCTGCAGCTTGTAACCATTTCCTTTGCTCCTGTCTCTCGCCACTGAGGAGAAGAGGCTGTCCCCTCCTTGGTGCAACCTCCGTTCAGGGAGCCGCAGATAGGAATGAGTTCTCTCCTCAGCCTCCTCTTCTCCAGACTGAAGAACCCCAGTTTCCTCAGCACTCCTCCTCGTAGGCCATGTGCTTCAGGCTCACCAGCCTTGTTGCTCTTCTCTGAATATGCTCCAACACCTCAGTGTCCTTCTCTAGGCTAAAAAGCCCCAAGTCTCTCAGCCTTTCTTCAAAAGTGAGATACTCTACTGTCCTCATCATCTTTATAGCCCTTTGCTGTACCCTCTCCAGCAGTTCCCCATCCCTCTTGAACCAAGGTGCTCAGAACTGGATGTGATACTCCAGATGAGGCCTGACTAGAGTAGAGCAGAGTGGGAGGAGAACCTCTCTTGACCTGCTGACCACACTCCACTTGCTGCACCCCAGGACCCCAGGATGCCTGAGTAATCACCTGATTATTCAGCTCTTCCTCCTGTTATGATGCTTTGGGGACCCTTGTGTCCTGCTTCTTCTGCATTCCATAGCAATCAGTATCTGTGCGCAGCATTCTGATAACGCTGCACGTGGCCACTGTGATTTCTAATTGTTTGGATAAGGGGATGCTATTGAAGTGCCAGGCAGAACCCTTGCATCACCCGGGGGGAATCGAGCTTTTCTTCTTTAGCTCCTGCTGAAGATAAACATTTGAACAGTTGAAATAGGTAAAAGATCCCAGAGAAGCCTCTATGAAAAGCAGCTGGGCTGGAAGCCCTTAGTGCAGAAGCTGGGCTACGAATGACAAAAGGGAAAAATAAATTAGATAAATAAGTGGAAGGCACTCAAAACAAGCCATGCTGCTTCTGCACTTGTGATCTGCAAGCTGAAGAGAAGCACGAGCAGGCCTGGGAAAGAACTGCTGCGTGCTATTTTTGTGCTACCACGATAAAATATGTATTGTTTATTGTTCTGCGCTGCAGCTGGCATTTGGCATCCCTCTCCCACATCCAGCAGAGTTGGTTGTGAAGGAGCCGTGCAGTTCCTCTGTTCTTTGAGCCGCCTTCTTATGATGTTCTGAGGAGTGCAGCGACAGGATTTCAGTCTCCTGGCAAGCACCGACAGGATGGAGGCAGTGGGCATTAGGAATGTATTCTATCTATAGGTATGGGGGTGTGCCTGATGTTCAGCTGCACACGGAACCAGGAGATGATGCCAGGCAGTGTCGTCTCCTGGATAGAGGCATTACTGGCTGCCAGCCTCCTAGGCTGTGCTTCACACACACTGCAGAGACAACTGTAGGGTACCTGAGTGTGGCCATGCCAGGAGAAGTCCGTTAACTCTGAATTGAGGGTGCCAGGACTTTATACTAAAGATTACCTCTCTGTTAAATGGTATGACAGTACCCAGCCATTGCTGCTATAGGTCTCTAGAAGGTCTGTTTGGGGATCCTACTGATGCTTATCTATAAAGTTGAGGAGCAACAGGATGGGGCCAGGCTCTTTTCAGTGGCATCCAGTGACAGGGTAAGGGGCAGCAGGTGTAAACTGGAACACAGGAAATTCCACTTAAGGAAAAACTGATTGGTGACAGAGCCTTGAAGCAGGCTGCCCAGGGAATCTGTGGAGTTTCCTTTGGAGAAATTCCAAACCCACCTGGACATTGTGATCCTGGGCAACCTGCTGTGGGTGACTCTGCTTTAGCAGGAGATGTTGATTAAGATGGGACAAGGGGCAATGGGTGGAAGCTGAAGCATAGGAAGTTCCATGTAAACATGAGGGTGAATCTTTCCACTGTGAGGGGGAAGGAACACTGGAACAGGCTGCCCAGGGGGTTGTGAAGTCTCCTTCTCTGGAGGTATTCAAGACTCACCTGGATGTGTTCCTGTGTGATCTGATACAGGTGATCCTGCTCTGGCAGGGGGCTTGGATTGGATGATCTTTTGAGGTCCCTTCCAGCCCCTAACATTTTGTGATTCTGTGATTAAATGATCCTGAGAGGTGCCTTCTAACCCCCACCATTCTGTGAAGCTTAATGCTGTTTCTGTAAATGTGCTGAGGATCAGAGTGGTCCTTTTGAGACTGATGCCCAAACAGAGGTACATACCTGCAAGCCCCTTGGAGAAATCCAGCTGAGCTGCCTGTATGTGTAGACAGCTTTGAGACCAGTGGTGCTGAGGTGGGTAGCAGAGGTGACTGCTGCCCAGAAAAGGGATATCACAGACTGTGTGCTTTAAGGAGGTGTGATGCTGCAGCCTGCAGAGAGTCTGAAGGGCTTTGCTGAGCTCCTGGGGTCTGGCTCTGCCCAGCCTGGTTAACCTCGCCAGGCTCTGCTCAAAGCTAGTTCAAGTATCTCTGCGTGGTGTTGTGTTGAGATGCATCAAACATCCCCAGAGCTGCCTGGGTAAATGAAGGCTCCTACCAGCTCCTGACACGCAGCTGAACCACAGTACAATTCATGTTCCAGCACTGAAGGCGTAATGTTAAGCCAGGCTTCATTTCCACTTGCCTGCTGGTAATGTCAACAGAGATGCCCTGCGTAGCAGAAAGAAAAACCTCGCAAGGAATCCAAATGATAGAGAAGGCACTGGGGACTGATTGCCAGGCTCGTTATGCAGGCCTGTGCTGCCAGGTTTGCTTTAAATGGCCATTTGATGTCCTGTGCCGAGGTGGCAAGGGGCTTGGGAGAGGACCATACTGACATCCAACCCGAAATTTGAGTTTCTGATCACTGCTTGCTAGGCAGAGCTGAGGATAAGACATGTCTCTGGTGGAAATACCATAAAGGTACAACCACCACGGTTTTATTTATACACTGCTTTGTAGCAAAGGCAAAGCTTTGGGCTTTTTTTATGCTGCACAATGTTGTTGGTTTGTTGTGGGTTTTGTTGTTGTTGTTGTTGTTGGTTTTTTTGTTTGTTTGTTTTTTTTTTTCCTGGAGAAAATATCCAACGTTGGAAGTGCTTGCAGAGTTGGAACATGACTTTCCCTGTAAAACAGTGCTTGCTGAGATGTGGTAGGATCTCACACTCGACCAAATTAGCATATGTGCTCCAATATCCCAGCTCTGACTAGTAAAAATAACACTAGATTTGCATTTTCACGTTTCTAGCTCTCACTGCCTTGTCTGTTTGGTTTTATGCCTTTTTCTTCTTTATTTCCTTGACTGACAATTCTCTTTGTAGCAGATTTATTGCCGTTCTGCTGTTTGGACCCTGTAATCAAGTAGACACTTGGCTGAAGACGTTAAGTCATTTCATTAAGTACTTTTGCAGATCTCTCAGACACAATTTTCTGTTGCTCTGGTTCCAAAAAAACAAATGACCCATGGCTAGCAAAGCCTGCACATGAATCTTTAATAAACAGAGGTGGTACCAACAGCACTCTCAGATTTCCAAGCTGCAGAGGGCTAATTAAAAGAGGTTGGATAGGGAAGAGCTACCACTGCCATCTCTTTCTGATAGAAACATGTCTGCCTCTGTTTTCAGTAAAACCACTCTTCTAGAACCATTGTCTCGTTTGCCCTCTCCTCTGCCTATCAGAGCTGCACATGAAGCCACGTGCACAGTGATTTTATACTTCATTCTTTTTCAGTCACACATTGAAAACAAAGGCTGCGTGGTTGTCTTAGGAGTAAAGATGAAAAATGGAGTGGGGTTCTTTTTATCATCACTGTGTCACTGATGATTATACTTTATTCATGAACTAAGGAAATAGAACATTCCGCTATACTACAGAGGCAAAGAACTGTTCTCTCCTTTCACTGAGACACCTCCCTAAAACACAGTTCCTCCCTCCAGGGACACTCCTTTATAACCAGGAATCCTCTCATTGGTGGCAAGCAAAGGTACTGCCTCTGCCAAGAAGATAAAGTCATATTATTTGTAGAGGAGTGGGGAGTTAGAAACCTGTGTGCTCACCTCTGCCTCATTTATTGACCCCATGAGTTTCATAGATCATGGAATTGTTTTGGTTGGAAAAGACCTCCAAGCTCATCAAGTCCAACCATCAGCGTGACACCACCATGGCCATGAAAGCATGTCCAGAAGTGCCATGTCTACACATTTCTTGATGACTCCACTGCCCCTATGGGGAGCCTGTTTCAATCCCTGGCCACTCTTGCAGCAAAGACATTTTTCCCAATACCCAGCTTAAACCTCCCCTGGTGCACATTGACGCTATTTCCTCCCACTTTATCAGTCAATACAAAGGAGAAGAGACTGACCCCCACATCACTCCAACCTTCTTTCAGGGAGCTGTAGAGAGCAATGAGGTCTTGTCTCAGCTCACTTTTCTACAGACTAAACAACCCCAATTCCCTCCCACTAGTACAGGTCACTCAAGGCCTTGTCCAACCTGGCCTTGAACACCTCCAGGGAGGGAGCAGCCACAACCTCGCTGGGCAACCTGTTCCAGTGCCTCTCCACCCTCACTGTAAAGAACTTCAGTTCAGCTTGGACACCCTGTTCTCAGGATAGGGTCCAGCCATGTCACCAAGCGGTCCTGCAGGATACAACGTGCGCCAAGAAGGGACCCAGGACAGTCTTTTTTAGTGTTTTGGTTATTTTTTTTTCCTTTTAGCTTCATGATCACGAAAATAACAAAGTGGATTACTGGATGTTCAGCTCCTCTAAGATTCCTGTATCAGGAATAGTGTGGCCAGCAGGAGCAGAGGTTGACATTCTGCCCCTGCTGTACTCAGCACTGGTTAGGCCACACCTGAAGTGCTGTGTCCAGTTCTGAACTCCTCAGTTTAAGAAAGACGTTGAGATGCTCAAACATGTCCAGAGAAGGGCATCAAGGCTGATGAGGGGGCTGGAGCACAGCCCTAGGAGGAGCAGCTGAGGGAGCTGGGGTTGTTCAGCCTGGAGAAGAGGAGGCTCAGGGGAGACCTTACTGCTCTCTACAGCTACCTGAAGGGAAGTTGTAGCCAAGCAGGAGTTGGTCTCTTCTCCCAGGCACCCAGTGACAGAACAAAAAGGACACAACCTCAAGCTGTGCCAGGGCAGGTATAGGCTGGATGTTAGGAAGAAGTGCTTCACAGAAAGAGTGATTAGCATTGGAATGGGCTGCCTGGGGAGGTGGTGGAGTCAGCATCCCTGGAGCTGTTTAAACGGGACTGGATGAGGCACTTTGTGCCATGTTTTAGTGAATTAGAAGGTGTCAGGTGATAGGTTGGACTCAATGATCTCAAATGTCTTTTCCAACCTAGTTAATTCTGTGATTCTGTGAAATGAAAGGGAGTAAAATAAAGCTTATAAAGAGGAAATCATCATAATGACCTGGAAGAACAGACATAAGAGAGGGAGCTTCATTTAATGATTGTTTACAGTGAAAGCCCAAATTTTAGTCAATTAACGTATGAGCCCATTAGTTAATGGCTGAGATGGGCCTGTGGGTCTGTGTTCAAGAGATTGTCGTTTCTCTGGGGAGCTGCAATATATCAATTGACATCTTGGAAGGGCTTCTCCTTCCTCACAGATGCTTTCCAAGCTGCTTTTCGACTGCAGAAGCCATAGTTAAGCCTTACGCATGTATTTTGTGTATCCTCTTGGGTACAGTTTCATCCTGTGACCCCCTAGGAGACCTCATTGACCTTCTCACAGCTTCGGGAGCCTGAGGAAAGCTCAGTCAGCCTTTATATTGCCAAGATTTCTTCAGCACTACGCTTAGGAACACAGAAACCATAGATTTATTGATATAATGATAATCAGAAGTCGTAGCCAGGATGATGATCAAAGCACTTAAAATTAGAAGCCTACTGAAAGGCTTCAGAGACCAAGAAGCTGCAGGATGCTTGCTGCCAGTACAGTGCGGGCAAGGGGAGCCTGGGGGCAGCCCCACGACCAGTACAGCCAACAGCCAATGATGATGAGGCCAGTCCAAGTTCGTGAAACAGCAAGAAGACAACAGGGCAGAGCCTGAGCATGGCCAGGTGGCAAGCTGGGTGTGAGAGGGGAAGCACCAGCACAGGGAGCTATCTGGGAGCAGGATGGGATTTCTGAGCATGAAAAGTGTTGGGGTGAGGCTGTCTGGGGTAAAGGATTCTCACCCAGTGTATGCTCTGGGCTACAAGCAGGGATGTCACAGTTTGGTTCTGCTTCTTGAACAGGAAACAGTCCTTGATAGCAGGCCAGGCTGGGGGATGATGAGACTGAGAGCAGCCCTGCACAGAACACTTGGGGGTGCTGGTGGAAGAAAAGTTGGACGTGAGACAGCAGAGGGCTAGAAAGCTAATGGCAGCCTGGGCTTCACCAAAAGCAGCATGGCCAACAGGTCAAGGGAGGTGATTCTGCCACTTCACTCTGCTCTGGTGAAACCTCACCCGGAGTGCTGTGTCCAGCTCTGGAGCCCTAAACAAAGGAAGGACATTGACCTGACGGAGCAGGTCCAGAGGAGGCCAGCAAAATGATCAGAGGTCTGGAGCACTTCTGTTACAAGGACAGGCTGAGGGAGCTGGGCCTGTTCATCCTGGAGAAGAGAAGGCTCTGAGGAGACCTTAGAGCCAGCCTACCAGTACCTGAAGGGGTCCTACAAGAAGACTGCAGAGGGACTGTTTGCAAAGATCTACAGTGTTAGAACGAGGGACAGTGATTTGAAACTGGAGCAGGGGAGATTTAGGTTAGACATCAGGAGTAAGTTCTTCACAATAAGAGTGGTGCAACACTGAACAGGCTACCCAGAGATGTGTTGGAAGCCTCATCCCTAGAAACTTTCAAGGTCAAACTTGACCTGAGAAACCTAATCTAGGTGGATGATCTTAGAGGTCTTTTCCAACGTGGCGGATTCTGTGATTCTGAGGTGTTCCTGGTGACTGCAGGGAGGTTGGGGAAGGTGACCTTCAAGGGTCCCTTCCAACCTGGTTCATTCTGTGACTGATTTACAGAGGGATACAATGGGCAGCACCTCACCAGAGGTGAATTCTGTGGCTTGTTGAGGGCACAGCAGCTTGAATTATCTTCTCGAGTGTTCTCTGGCTTACAAGAGGTCACAAGAAGCAATGGTATGGCACAGTTTTCCATGTTTAACACTTTTTTATCTTTCCTTTTTCTTGCATTTCTTCCCCATGACTCTTTTCTCTCCCTATAGTTCATTTCCATCTAGAAATACAAATGACCTCCTGACAGAACTTCCACTCTGTTGATTTGTATTGTGCAGTCAGGAAAAGGGAACCACTTTTATTTCTAAGATGAATTTATGGTGTTGCAAAACAAGTTTCTCATATTAGCCTCTTCTTTTTCTCTCTTTCCTTGTCTTTCCAGGTGCGTGTGCAACATTGACTGTTCCCAAACCAACTTCAATCCTCTTTGTGCTTCCGATGGGAAATCTTATGATAATGCATGTCAAATCAAAGAGGCCTCATGCCAGAAACAGGAGAAAATTGAAGTCATGTCCTTGGGTCGATGTCAAGGTAACTCTCATAGCAAAATCCATTTCAAAGAGTGTTCTCAATTTTTGTTCAGGGGGGAAGAAAACAAAAAAAGAAAGATCTGGGGCTGGCTTCTTACTGGGCATTTCTCACACCTCCACTAGGCTCTTGTAGTTGCTACTGTAGAGCACAGGCTGTGGTGTGGGTGCCAAGAGAGGTGTGAGGAATGGTGTGTGTAACCTTGCCCACACCAGCATGGCACTGGCCAGCTCTGCACTGCTTCCAAAATCAGGTACTTGTGTTTTGCACACAGAATCTCACCCAGAGCTCTGCCCTCCAGATTTGGGGCTGGAGCAGGCAGCAGAAGACCCTTGGAGATATATTTTGCCACCCAGAATGGATATTTTTTGTTCTCTGAACTGTGGCAGCTTGAAACAATCTCAGGTGGCCAAGGACATGGAGCTGTTTTCTCATCTGACCTGTTCTGGGCCTGTGAGATGACAAAAGTGCCTGCGAGATGCTAAAAGTGCCTGAAATTTTGCCAAGAGCAGCTGCAGACTCTGTGTTTCTCCATGAGTGCCCAGCTCACGGGCTACTACACACCTGTGCTGTGAGGCCAGGCTGAGAAAGTTGAGGTTGTTCAGCCTAGAGAAGAGGAGGCTCCAGGAAGACCTTACTATGGCCTCTAAGTGCTTAAAGAGGGCAAAAAGAAAGCTCAGGGCAGACTTCTGAGCAGTGCCTGCTGTAATTGGACAAGGGGTGGTGGTCTAAAACTGAAAAAGGGAAATTTAGACTAGGTAGAAGGAAGAATTTTTTTTACAGTGCAAGTGGTGAGACACTGGCCTGGGTTGACCATCCCTAGAACCAGCTTGTTTTGGACTCTGAGCAACCTGCTCTAGTTGAAAAATCTCATCCATGGAGGTGTTTAAGAACAAGTTGGACGAGGCTCTGAGCAACCTGGTCTGGTGGGATATGTCCCTGCTCATGGCAGAGGAGTTAGGAACTTCGCACCACCACTATTGAAAGCAGCTCAGCAAACCAATGAATGATATAGACATCATCATTATTTTCTTTTCACAACCAATGATCTAATTTCTCTAATTAAAATATTCCAATGAGCCTCAAACCAGCACAGGTCCCTTCCAACTGAAGCCATTCTACAATTCTATGTCCCTGCTCACTGCAAGGGGTTGGACTGGATGATCTCTACCCTTCCAACCCAAGCCAGTCTGTGATGCTGAATCACCTTGAGGTGACTTTTAAAACTCTTACTTTCTTCCAAAATAAAAATGAAGAAAATGTGCCTTTAAATAGCTTCTGTAAATAAATTGTCTGCTGAAACTCACACTCTTAGGAGCATTTTTAACTCTAGCTTCTGGCCTATAAATCTTCAGCACCACTACTTACAAGCCCATCATGTACAGAATGTCTTCTGCACTCTCTGCTTTACTCCCCTCTCTTTAAAGTTATCCCCCCTCCCTGGCAGTTCATTTCAGAGTACATATTAAACCTCCCCAATTACCTCAAATAGAGCAGAAATGACAACTCCTGCTTCGTGATGATATATTTATCCCAGCTGCAATCTGTTAGCACATATTGTTTGGGGGGGGGAAAAACAAAAAAACAAAACCCAAAACAACAATAACAACAACAAAATGTTTCCTTAGTGGAAGATGTTTCATGTTTCATGCCAAAAACTAGAAGGGGAAAAAAAAAGCTGGATCCTGCAGTTTTCACCTGGATCCTGCTGTTTTCAACTCGCAGGCCGAAGGGAGCCTGGCAGCCTGCAGCAGTGCTGGGTATGCCAGCAAAGCTCTGGCTGCCTGGGCATGGTCTGGATCATGTACAGGCTGCCCAAGCAACTCACTGTCATTTCTTTCCACACAGATAATACCACGACAACTACAAAATCTGAAGATGGGCATTATGCAAGGACAGATTATGCAGGTATGGTTCCTCTTCTGTCAGAATCAAAGTTTGCAGGAGCTGTTGCTGTCTCTTTTCTCCTCCGTTTGCTGAGGTGAGGTGTCCTCATCTTCCAGCACGGTTTTCTTGATTTCCTTTAAGAAAATTCTGTCTTTGCACTACCTTTTCATGCGCTAGAAACTTTCTCCTTAATAAATGGCTTTCTTTCATTTTTTTTTGTCAGTGTATCCTGACCATAAAACACCTTTTCTGATGGTGCCAGTAAGATTTGGACCCTACTGGCCAAAAGCAGCAGACATTATTGAAAAATTACTGAGTTATGCCAAGTTTTGTCACAATATACAGGATGAAGGAAGTGAAAATCCAGCTGTGGTATCATGAAACATTGCCATAAGAGATAATATTGCCTGTTGGTAATAAGTTAATAAGCTTCTTACAATTTTTTTTTTAAGTGATAAATGGGTTTAATTTATTTAGAAGCTACAAAAGAATTGCTGAATATGGCCTCGTGTGGTGCTGGAAATTGAAGCCATGTAAACACGAGTGAGGCTTGGGAGGGGTATTTTTTTTTTCCCCTTTGCTTGGGAGGATTGGTTTAGGCATGGAATTTGTGTAAGTGCAGGCCAATGTTCACAGCTTCCACTGAGAATTGAAGCCCTGGTGAAAATGGATCAGATGCTGCCTTCCTTGCTGAAGCTGCTGATGTGTTTGTGCTTTGAAAGGGAGAGGAGGTGCAAACTGATGGCTTTACCTGAGTGTGCTGCATGGCTTAGGTGAAATCCAGCTGATGGATTTACAAGTCTTAACATTTCTCACCAGGAGAGTCCTTTGACAGTAGTTCCTTCAGTTGATCTCATCTGAGGGCCCTTTGGGCACAGTGTGCCTTTGTCAGTAAGGTACCCAGCCCTGGAAATGATTGTTCTGTTCCCACTTAAAAATGGTGCTAGATAATTAACACAGAACTATGAATAAATGATGCCTTGGTGAGACAGGGGAGTGCTGGGCATTGGGGATGGCTGCAGCACAACACAGAGAGGGCAGAAATTTCTATGGAAACTCAACACTGGCATTGATTTCCCAAAAAGATGAGCCACGATCCAGGTGGTTCCTGCTGGCAAGCAGCCCTTCCACGGCTGAAGAGAGAGTCTTGCAGAGAGAAAAGTCTTCAGTCTCTTTCCCCCAAACTCTTCATTCTTCCCAGCTTTTTTCTGGAAGGCAGTAGCCAGTTTTCTTAAGAGACTCAGAAGGGCTGAGGTTATATCCTGTGGTGGACAGAAGATATGGCAAAGTAGACCAAAAAGGTAGAAGTAAGGGCAGATATTATAGTTGTGTTAAATCCTTTATCTTCCTTGATGGAGAACTGAGGAGAATACTGGCATGCCCAAGTGAAGACGAAGGCCTTCAACCCTGTTTTGAATGTTGTGCAGCCTGGTGGTCTAGGTTTAGGGTGGCAGTGACCCATGTCGCCTAGAGAGGGAGGTAGCACATTTACGTGAGGAGCAATTGAATCGTAACAAGAAGGGAGGAAAAGGAGGTGGAGGTTTAGGGAGGAGGAGGAGAAGATTACAGTGATGACAAGAGAAAGGCAAGTCATGGGTCATGGAGCAAGAGGCACACACAAGGCACCTTCAGCTCAAGTAGGCAGGAGGAAGAGAACAGCTCTTGCATAGGCGAGAGATGATATTTCAGCCCACGCTTGAGAGTAGAGATCGTGGGTAGGAGAAAATTGATTGCAGCAAAACATTTTCGGGGGTTGGGAGTCAAGCAGGGAACGGAGGAGAAAGCTGGGTTGCTGGTTGGGGAGGAGGGCAGAGCTGCAGCACAGTGGGTCTGTAGTGGAAATGATTTCCAAGTGCCAAGAGGTCAGGAGGTGTGTGGGATTAGATGGTCCATCAAGAGGTGATAGGAGTCTGTGGAGAAGAGGCAGGAAGGACACCTCATTCCCCTAAAGCTGTGGGAGGGATGGAGACATCCTGAACCAGCAGCAAAGTCCAGCAGGTGTCCCTTGGGCACAGAAAGGTACCATCACTGCACCTGAGCAAGCAGCTTCTTGAGGCCTCTGCTGTGGCTCAAACCTCAGTGAGCTTCCGAGGTCCCTTGGGTGTCCCTTGGGTGAGTCTCATCAAGTACCATCCAGTCTGAATCACAGTCACTTGCACCAGCTGACGCCTTCTTTTTGTGAACCTTTTTGTTCTTGCTTAAATTTTTCATTTTCACATGTGATGAAAGTTCACACAGAGCCATCCACGTGCTTCCAGTGTCCCCAAAACTTTGTGACATAACCCTGCCAGGAGACCCTAGGGGAAAGGATCTGCTGTCTCAAAAAGCTGTGACAGCAGCAGCAGCTCCAGCCTTTCAGTAGTAGCTGAGGAAAAGGGAGACAGCAGTATAAAATCAAGACTTGGTGAGCATTTGGGATTCAGCATTTGCTAGGCAGGAAGCTTCAGGCTGTCCTCATGTTCTTTCAAGTGCAGAAACATGTGGTGATGCCTGTTAGAAGAATATGGTATGTGCTACTTTTCTCCTCACCAAGTACCTCCTCCTCAGGATGGGAGTGCCGTCCTGACCATGGGGAGGTCTGTGTACAAAAGCAGCAGTTCCTCAGCCGCTGTACCTTGGGAAGCAGTTTCCCTCTGCCCTCCCAGAGAACACTTTTGTTTTGTACTGTTGCACAGTACTGAAAATCACCTGCTGCGTGCTTTTAGAGACATTGGTTTGTGCAGACTGACTCTCCCAGGGGAGACAGCAGCAGTGGGCATAACTGGTGTTGTCAGGGATGCTAATGCAGCAGTGCAAAGCTCTCTTCACAGAGGCCATGCTTGCCAAAGGGTGCAGGTTCTTCCCCAAACACTCCCGTGTGCTCAGCATGGGGGCCCAGGAAAGCAGCAGCTTTGTGAGCAGCATCAATGCCCAGCTGATGTTTTTCAGATTGAGCTGTTCAAACCCTCTGTTCAATCAGCATCTTTCACTCCCTCCTATTCTCTCAAGCCCCCTGATACTTGCAAATAACACACAAATCTTTCTGTTTGCAAACCCAAGAGTCCTTGTTCCTTTGGAGTATAAATCTTTGCATTGCCTTGGCTTTTTAAGGGCTCTTACTTTACACAGGCAAGATTTACTCTGCTGTTGTAAATGCTAGTACTGATGTCAGAAACGCTCAAGAAACAGCGTCCCCTTTTTCAGCAAAGCAAACATGGGGAGAATGACCCTTTGGTGGTCCTTCTCTGATGGTGTCCACCTCCCAATCCTGCCATGGCTGTGTGTACAGTATGTGTCAGCACAACATCTGTACACACAGATGTTGGTGTCTCTGTGCAGGTGTGGCCTCTTGATTTTCTGGAACCCCAAAGTATTTGTTAGACTTGGGAGAATTTTCTCTCTCCTCAACAAATGGCAGATGACTCTGGTCACATTTGTCAAGATTTAGGTTTAGGCAGTAAATTAGTCATAGAATCACAGAGTGCTAGGGGTTGGAAGGGATCTCCAGAGATCATCTAGTCCAACAACCCTGCTAAAGTAGGGTCACCTAGGGAAGGCCACGCAGGAACATGTCCAGGCGGGTTTTGGAGATCTTCACAGAAGGAGACTCACAACCTCTCTGGGCAGCCTGTTGCAGGGCTCCAGCACCCTCACAGTAAAAAGTTTCTCCTCATGTTGAAATGCAATTTCCTGTGATTGAGTTTACATCCCTTGCCCTTCATCCTGTCGCCAGGCATCACTGAAAAGAGCCTAGCTCCATCCTCCTGACAGCCACCCCTCAGATATTTGTAGACATTGATAAGGTCCCCTCTCAGCCTTCTTTTCCCCAGACTAAGCAGCCCAAGGTCTCTCAGTCTTTCCTCATAAGAGAGATGCTCCAGCCACATTCATCATTAATGGATTTCCATCAAATCCCATAGCAATAAACATTATCTCCCAATTTCCATGGAAAAGCATCTCTCAACATTTTCAGTGGACTGTGTATAGTCTGGACTGTGGTATCTGAGCTGAAAGTCCTGTGATTGATGTTTTCTTGAATTTCCCTATCATAAGTGTGAAGAAGTTGGCTGTTTCGGTGCCATTTTAGCACTCAGAGTGTAGGCAATCAAGGAGTTTTCATCTTGTTTATTCATTAGCCTGTTTATTTTTATTCTCCAATATTTATATTCTCTTCTTAAGATCTGGATATTAGCAATTATCCCACTAACTGATTCTCTCCTTTCTCATTATCAAATTACAGAGGTTTTTTTCTGCAGCCATTTGGAGCACTATCAAGAGTAAGTCGGTGTGGATGAGCCATATTTCAGTGTTATAAATTCATGAAAATTGTCAGCAAAGACACTGACAAATTCGATAGACCTATTCAATAATACAATCTTCCAGACCAGACAGAGCTCCCTATATGAGCATTGATTAGATCAAACCTCAGCAGCCAAACACCGGCAGTGCCACAAAGCTGAGGGAGAGGGGGAGAAGGCATTTTTGCAGCCCAAATAATCTCCTCAGGTGAAAAATGTACATCTGCAAAGGGTCAGTTTGGGCCACATTGTTGGATTCAGAGAGGGATGCGAATATAATCAAGAAGCTGGAGTTGCTCTGCTACGAGAACAGGCTGAGGGAGCTGGGGTTGTTCAGCCTGGAGAAGAAGAGGCTCCAGGAAGACCTAATAGCAGCCTGCCAGTGCTTGCAGTGGGCTACAAGAAGGCTGCAGAGGAACTATTTCCAACGGCCTGCAGGGACAGGACGAGAGGCAGTGGTTTGAAACGAGACAAGAGCAGATTTAGATTGGTTGTTACAAACAAGTTCTGAACCACGAGGGCAGTAGAACACTGCAACAGGTTGCCTGCAGAGGTAGGTGAGGTCCCATCCCTGGAGATATTCAAGGTAAGGCTCATCAAGGCTCTGAGCAACCTGATCAAGTGGAGGATGTCCCTGCTCACTGCATAGAGGTTGGACTAGATGACCTTTGGAGGTCCCTTCCAACCTAAACCATTCTATGACTCTGTGATTCCTCGATGGTGGTAAACTCTCTTGTGCCTTCTGAAGTCTTGGCTAGTTCAGGGCCACTCTTGCTGATGCTGTTCCTGTGCCTGGGAAACACCAAAGAGCACAAAATGCTGTGTAGCTGCTCACGGTTGCTCTGTTCCTTGCTCTACCTGGTGGTTTCCCACGGGATTGCAAATCTAGGTGACAGTCTTGGATCTTTATCAGGCTGCTTCCTGCCACTAGGGCCTTCATGACACTACAGGAGGTGCTCAGATGAATCATGGGGCAGATGGCTGTGTTGCCCAAGCCAACTGAGTGCTCCACCAAAAAAGTCATCATCTTCCCCTGGCTGGGCCAGGGCTGTGGGATGAAGGTTGTGGGAGCCATCACAGGTTCCCCACTCCAAGGATGAAAGAGAATCTTGGACTCTTCACAGAATCCCAGCATGGTGGGGGTTGGAAGGGACCTCTGAAGATCATCTAGTCCAACAACCCTGCTAAAGCAGGGGCACCCACAACAGGTTTCCCAGGATCACAATTTCCATGTGAGTTTGGAATCTCCAGAGAAGGAGACTCCACAACCTTTCTGGGCAGCATACACCAGGGCTCCAGCACCCTCCTAGCAAAGAAGTTCTTCCTTATGTTCAGGAGGATCTTCTATCACTGGGCACTGCTGCACAGAGCCTGGCCCCAGCCTCTTGCCCTCTTGCTCTTTAGACATTGACCAGCATTGGTAAGATCCCCTCGTCTTGAAAGAGTCTCTTCAAAAGTCCAAGACTCTTGAACTCCAAAATGAGAGAAGGTAATATTTATGTCTGAGAAAAGAAAGTTGTCCTAAAGGCTGGCAAACCCCATGACTGTATCATCAACCTCTGATCCCTCTGAAGGGAGAACAAGCCATGCCTTTCCTGCAGAGAACTGGCAGGAGCACACCAGCACGTGAGAAACACTGGGTTTCTTCACAGGCTCCATACAGAGCCTGCCAAATCCAGTCACAGTCATCTTCATTGTCTGTAACACGCCTGGAGAGCAGCAAGCAATCAGAACAGCAGCACTGGATTTCTGTAGGGAGGGACTTATTTATTTGTTAACCCCTCAGGAGTCAAATAAAAGAACTTGCATGAAAAGAGGTGGCCTGGAGTTGCACCAGGGGAGGTGTAGGTTGGGTATTAGGAAAAATACTGAAAGAGCAGTTAAGCACTGGAACAGGCTGCCCAGAGAGACACTTAAGAACGCAATATAGCAGGCATGCTGGTGTTAGGTTGATGGTCAGAATTGATGATCTTAGGGATCTTTACCAACCTTAGTGATTCTTTGATTCCTTCTCCAGATTGCAACATTTTCAAAGCAGGTTAAGTTTTGAACATAAACCACTCCATGTTGTCCCTTTGAGTTAAATGTTGTGTCTACTACCACATCAGCTACTTCCTAAACTGGTGCAGGATAATAAAGCCTCAGAGCTTAGCTATGGAATATAGATGACCCTGCAGTTTTGCTCTGCCTTTGTGAACCAGCCCTGCCTTTCTTCTGAATGGAAGTAGTTAGTGAGACAGAAATACAGAGCTGAGCACCACACGGCCATCATGGCTCCAAAGAAGCCATTTCTCATCTGCAGCTTTGTAAAGCCACTGGGGGAAGTTGCAGCCCTGCATTTGTAGATGGCCTTGGCTTCCTCCAGGTCAGAGGCTGGCACCCTAAACAGTTGGGTTTTTTGATTTGGTTTTTTTTTTCAGGAAGCACTCTTGCTTTTCATAGAACCATAGAATGGTTTGGATTGGAAGGGACCTCCAAAAGTCATCTAGTCCAACCCCCATCTGCCACTAGATCAGATTGCTCAGAGCTTTGTTGAGCCTCTCCAGGGATGGAGTCTCAGCTGCCTCCCTGGGCAACCTGTTGCACATTCCACCACCCTCATGGTGCAGAACTTATTCCTGACATCCAATCTGAATCTGCTCTTCTCTCATTTCAAACCAATGGTGGGCACTGCAGAATAGGCTACCAAAACCTCCTTCTCTGCAGACTTTCAAAACTGAGCTGAACACTGTGATCCTGGGAAACCTGCTGTGGGTGACCCTGCTTTAGCAGGGGAGGTTGGACTAAATGATCTCAAGAGGTGCTGTCCTACCCCCACCATTCTGTGTTTCTCTTCTACAAAGCATTCTTCAATGTATCTTTAGATCCTGCTCTGTTCCGTCTTAGAATCATAGAATGGTCTGGGCCAGAAAGATGACCTCTAGAGGTCATCTAGTCCAGCCCCCCTTGCTGTCAGCAAGGACACTCCTCACTGGACCAGGTCACCCAGGGCCCTGTCAAGCCTGACCTTGAATGTCTCCAGGGAAGGGGCTTCAACTACCTCCCTGGGCAACCTGTTCCAGTGCTCCACCACCCTCACAGTAAAGAGCTTGTTCCTAATATCCATCTTACTGAATTCTTCATCATCTTGTTGGAGCAGGAGACAGGCATGCTGTTATAGAGGTCACATAATAGCCTCCACAAAGAAGTCCAATGCCAGGAAGGAACCTGCAGCCATATTTAGTTTGGGGAAGAGGAGGCTGAGAGGAGACCTTATCACCCTCTACAGCTACCCGAAAGAACAATAGAGAGAGGTAGGTGCTGGTCTCTTCTCACAGGGAATTAATGATAGAACAAGGGGGAACAGCCTCAAGCTGCACCAAGGGAGGTTTAGGCTAGAGATTAGGAAAAAAAAAATCACTGCAAGAGTGGTCAGACATTGGAACAGGCTGCCCAGCACCCTGGAGGTGTTTAAAGGTCATTTAGATGTGGTGCTTAGCAATATGGTGTAGTGGTGAACTTGGAAGAGTAGCGTTAATGGTTGGACCTGACGATCTCAAGGGCCTTTGCCAACCTGAATGATTTTATGACTCTATAATTCATGTGATCTGAACAGTAGTTCCTCCTAACAGTCTTCTCCTGAGGAGCAAAATCAAAGCAGGCTTAGGGAGATTTTTAAGAACAAGCAATGAGAAAGAAATATTGGCCATTTCATCTTCCAGTCCCAAGAGGACACCCACTTTTCCTGGGAGCCCTCCTTTAACTTTGACTCATGTACACTAAGCTTGGTAAAATGTGCTTTGGGTTGGTGTTTGGTTT
>VWYK01082926.1:71787-91928 GCA_013399775.1 Semnornis frantzii | reverse complement strand
TATATATATATATATATTATTTTGACTGTGTTAACAAAGGCCATGACAATCCAGTCTCAGCTGGCAGCTAAAGGCTAGAGAAGCAAGAGGGGAGAAGCATCCAAAGGGATGATTAGAGGAATTACTCTCCATTTAACTAGCAGCACACCTACTGCACTACTGAGCTCACAAAATGGAAGGGGAAGGGACATACTCTACTAAAGTTACACAAAAGAAAGTTTCCTCTGGAACACAGAATTGAGAAGAGAAGGAAAGGCCCCAAGAACCTCCAGGAGAATATTAAGTTCTTCTGTGCAAATTGGGATTTAGCTCAAGAAATCAGCAAGTAGCTGGCTCTATATCCTTAATATAGTTCAGAGGAATGGACACATGCATCAGCAGAAAGCACCAAGAACAAAAACATTCAGCAGGAGACAGGATAACTGCATTATTTACAAGCAGAAAAGCCACAAATGAGCTACTGAGGCCCTCCAAAACAAATACTGATGCAGGATCTGGTTTTGCACTAGCTTGCCCTTCATTCAGATGGTACTGTTCCATGTAAAAGAAAAAGTACTGTTAAATCCACTGCTGTTCTGACTGCCCTTCATTTTACACAGGTGTGAATCCCCACTACTTCAGATCCCAAGTGGTCAGGCTTCAAGTCCAGTATTTTGTTAATATTCTTTTTTCCCCAAGAAAGTTCACTTGAAGAAATCAAAGAATTCCTTAAAAGCTACTCTTCTCCATCCCTCTACTAATGAATATAGAGCAGAAGACTACACTAAACCCCCAATTTTAACTCTCCACGAACTAGCAAGAAAACTAGCTCTGCACCTCAGAGCACAAACTCATTCATGACCTTCAATACCTGACTGAAAGAAAGGAGGCAAGTTTCCAAGGTCCTACCACAGTGAATACAGAATGAGAACCCTAAATCACTGCCACTTGACAAACACTGTCTGTGCAGCTGCAGAGCACAGGAACAGCTACTCCTTCCCCACCTTCAGAGAGCAGCCACCAGGGCTGTCCATGGCAGCAGGTTGTGGAAGACCAATTCCAATCCTTGCCATACTTTGAAGAACTCAAAGCCTGCTCTATTTCCTCTGTTCCTGGTGTATCCCCTTACAACATGCCAAAAACTTTGGCCTTTTCAGTCTGGCTGGGCAAAAAGAGAAATTACAACAGTTTGTACACAATCTTTCTGCATAAAACACAAAGTACAAATTACAATCATCTCAGGTCCTTTTCAACCTAAGCCCTGCTAGATCATCTACTCCAACCTCCCTCCATAGGCAGGGACACTTCTCAACTACACCAGGTTGCTTAAGGCCTCATCCAACCTGGTCTTAAAATAACTCCATGGAGGGTGCATGCAGAACCTCTCTGGGCAACCTATTCCAGAGTCTCACATCCTCGTACTGAAGAGCTTCTTCCTAAAATGCAGCCTAAACCTACCCTCCCTGAGTTTAAAACCATTCCCCCTTGTGCTGTTGCTAGACCCCTTAGAAAATGTGTTCCCCTTTCATCTCCAGCCTTCCTGTAGACTCACTTCAGGTATCAGAAGGCAGCTCTAAGGTCTCTCTGGAGTCTTCTCATCTCCACCCTCAGCTCCCTCAGGTTATCCTCACAGCAGAGGTGCTCCAGCCCTTGTATTACCCTTGTGGCTCTCCTTTGGACTCATTCCAACAGCTCTGTGTCCTTTTTTTGATGGAAACACCAGAACTGGATGCAGTATTCAAGGTGAGGTCTCAGAAGAGCAAAGGAGCAGAATCCCATCTCTTGCCCTGCTGCCCACACTCCTCTGGCTGCAGCCCAGCAAACGGTTGCCTTCTGGGCTGCATGAAGGCACTGCTGGCTCCTGGGGAGCTTCTCAGCAACCAACACCCCCAAGTCTTTTTCTTCAAAGCTGCTCTCAACCCACTCTGCACCCAGCCTGGATTTGTGCTGAAGGTTGGTCCTACTCAATGAGACAGTGACATCAAAAATACCCTTATTGAAGTCCCTCATAAACATTGACAATTCCTGAGGCAAAGGGTTACAAGCCACATAAATTACACTGTGCCTTGGAGACAGCTGCTAACTGCAAAGCTGTATCTCAAGGCTGGTTTTTGGGTTTTTTTTCTTTCATAGTACTACTTAAAAAAGAAAAATGGAACATTTCTGGCACAACTAAGGTGATGTAAAAACAGATTGGCCAACAAATCAACCTTGGTGCCCCCTACAGAACATGTTCAAAAGTTCTTAATCACAGAACACAAGAATAGGAATAATTAAAACCGTAAAGCACCCATTCTTAACAGAAATTTGTGTTCCACTTAGTACAGTTCCTCACAGAACAGATGAAGGGGTAGGGAGAGTCCATTTCCAGATCCACTGAACTCATCCTAGAAGCATAGAATCATTGAGGTTGAAAAAGACCTTTAAGATCATCAAGTTCAACCACAACCCAACTACCAGGACCACTGAACTGTATCTTGAAGCACCACATCTACAGCTTCTTGAACACCTCGAGTGAGGCAGCCAGCTCCAACGCCTGACCACTCACTCAGAAAAGAAATTCCCCCTAATACACCGTAACAATCCTGTGAAACTGTCTACCTACAGTGTCTTCTTTACCTCAACTGATGACTAAAGAGAAGGCTGTAAAAGGACTTGGCCTCAACTTTCAGCTACAGCTTCTTTGAGCAACACCTATGCACATAAAGCATTCCAGGAGATCATTTCCAGGGTCCTCTGGAGATCACAATCACAAGTTTCAGGTTACCTCTCTTGCCATCATATTGGACTTCCTGAAAGCATACAAAGTTTGATGGGAAAAGTTTGCAGTGCGTCCATGTTACATACAGATTCCCTTTCTCCTCTCTGAACTGAATTTTGCATCCTGTTCCTTGCTCCAACACCACTAACTACAGCTTCCCTCAAAGTCCACTCAAGCCAAGCCAACTCTACAGCAGAGCAGGAGCTAGCACAGACCTAAGCAACAAGCATGAGAAGAACAAAACGTAGGTATTACATCCTGCATGAGATAATTAGACACTCTGGGAAAGTTTCTCTGAAATGCCTGTGGCAGGATGTATTCCATGGGGCCGCAGGAAAGGCTTTTGAAAAGGTGAGGTACAAACTGCTGGATGAGGTCAAAAGAAGATGATTTTTCATGGAGGTTGAAGTTCAATGTACATAACAGTTGCTCAAAACACAATTCTGGCACACATCCACCTGACCACTGCAGAAAAGAGCACTTCCCCTATGAGGAATAAAACAATTGCCACTGCTCTGAGCTGTACAATGCTACAGCTACAAGAAAGGGAGGAAAGATGACTTCATACCAACAAGATCACAGCAAGAAGATTCCAACCTTTCTCAAATAACCACACCACGAAAAAGAGCAAACATTTCAAACAGCTCTGAAAAAAAATTATTTGGAAGAAACACAAACATAAACTTGGATCTTAGAAACTGCTTTTCCACTGATTTTTTTTTAATGGCCTTCAACAAATGACAGTTCTGCCTCCATTCCTTTGTAGAGGTACTTCAGGTGCTAATAACCACCCACATTTCCAAGTGCTCAGTCTGACTCTTAAATTGCTTTCTCATCAGGAATCATACTACTGAAAGAAAGAACATTTACAACAGTCCCAGTTTGGAAAGCAATACAGACTTTTGAAGCATACTTTAAAAAAAAAATTAAAGAAAATGCTCTCTCTTGGCTATCTAGAAAAAAATTAATACTTGAACTCTAGTTGTAAATACTTAACAAGTTAATGCCTTCAAGTAAACAGCTTGACTTTGTTTAAAAGCTTCACAGCAAATATGAACTGTTTTAATACTGCATGGTTAGCAGTGAATTAACATCATATTTAGCTCCATGACATGAGAGCAGAATTTGGCTTAAAAATGCTTTCTTCTTTCTACCAGAAAAACATTACAGCTTTGGCTCATAGCTGTTAAGTCAACACAAATTCACAGATTGCACTGGGTCAGAAAGGACCCTCAAAGGTCATCTTGTCCAACACCCCTGCACTCAGTAGGGACACCCCTCCAAGGATATGAGGCTGTCCAGGGATGATCGTGAATGTCTCCAGGGATAGAATCATAGAACCAGTCAGGGTTGGAAGGGACCACAAAGATCATCCAGTTCCCAACCCCCTGTCATGGGCAGGGACACCCTACCCTAGATGAGGCTGGCTAGAGCCCCAACCCTGGGCAACCTTTCTCATCCCTGGATGTGGCCTCAACCACATCCCTGGGCAACCTGTTCCAGTATTTCACCACTCTCACTGCTGTAAAGAACTTCCTCCTCGTGCCCAATCTAAATCTCCCCTGCTCCAGTGTCAAACCATTGCCCCCCATCCTGTCACCACAAAGCCCTTCTAAACGGTTCCTCCCCAGCCTTCCTGCAGGTCCCCTCCAGGCACTGAAATGCAACTCCTCTTCTCTTTTCCAGGATGAACAACCCCAGCTCCCTCAGCCTGTCTTCACAGAAAAGGTGCTCCAGCCCTTTGATCACCTTTGTGGCCCTCCTCTGGACCCACTCCAGCAGCTTCATGTCTCTCTTGTGTTGGGGGGCCCACAGTTGGACAAAATACTCCAGGTGAGGTCTCACCAGAGCAGAGGAGAGTTGCCTAATTCCCTCTCTCCAGCTGCTGGCCACATCGCTTTTGGTGCAGCCCAGGTTGCCACTGCCCTTCTGGGCTGCAAGTGCCCATTGCTGGCTCATGTGCAGCTTCTCATCTACCAGCACCCCCCCAAAGTCCTTTTCTGCATGGTTGCTCTCAATCTCATCATCCCCCAGCACGGATTGATATTGAAGGTGGCCTCAGCCTAGGTGCAGCATCTTGCACTTTGCCTTACTGAACCTCACGAGCTTCTCCCCAGCCCACCTCTCCAACTGCCCAGGTCGCTCTGGATGGCACCCATCCCATACTTCAGTCTCACCAACCTCACCACTCAGTTTGGCATCAAACTTACTGTCCATAGCACTGATGAGGAAACACCTCCCACGCGGAAGCTGTACAGGGTTATTGTCAAAAGAACTCACAAATATTTTCCTACACATCACCTACATCTATGTACACAGAGAGTCTTCTAAATAGAGCATCTGAATTTATTTCATCATTTTATATATATTCATCTCAGAAGACAGACAGTCCTCCTTCTTAAAGATCCACTGATGAATCCATCCCCACTCAGACACCTAAACTTTCTGAAGTCAACAACCCCATACTGAGCTACAGGCTGGGGTCAGAGTGGCTGGAGAGCAGCCAAACAGAAAGGGATCTGGGGGTGCTGATTGACACTCACCCAAACATGAGCCACCAGTGTGCCCAAGTGGCCACGAAGGCCAATGGCATCCTGGCCTGCATCAGGAATAGTGTGGGCAGCAGGAGCAGGGAGGACATTCTCCCCCTGTACTCTGCACTCGTTAGGTCACACCTTCAGTACCGTGTCCAGTTCTGGGCCCCTCAATTTAAGAAGGACATTGAGGTGCTTGAACTTGTCCAGAGAAGGGCAATGAGGCTGGGGAGAGACCTCGAGCACAGCCCTATGAGGAGAGGTTGAGGGAGCTGGAATTGTTTAGCCTGGTGAAGAGGCAGCTCAGGGGAGACCTTATTGCTGTCTACAACTACCTGAAGGGTGGTTGTGGCCAGCAGGAGGTTGCTTTCTTCTCTCACGCAACCAGCACCAGAACAAGAAGTTACAGTCTCGAGCTGCGCCATGGGAGGTTTAGGCTTGAGGTGAGGAGAAAGTTCTCCACTGAGAGAGTCATTCCCTACTGAAATGGGCTGCGCAGGGAGGTAGTGGAGTCACCGTCCTGGAGGTGTTCCAGGCGGGTTTGGACGTGGCACTTGTGCCATGGTCTAGTCTTGAGGTCTGTGGTAACAGGTTGGACTTGATGATCTTTGAGGTCTCTTCCAACCTTGGTGATACTGTGATACCACCTGTGACTGGGAAATGTGCTTTTTACTGGAGAGTCTGTTTTTCCCTCAAAGAAATAAAAGCAGCAGGAAAAAAATCGCAGCTAAATCCTCAAGTGCCAGACATAAGGTACGAGACAGTCACTAAGCAGAGAGAAAGACAGTTTAAGTTTATTCATCAAATCCTAGGCTGAAATCGTGAGGCTCAGAAGCACACTCACAGACTTCAAGTATTTGTCTTATTTGAATGCTCTGAGAAATGACATCAGGTGAGACAATGCAAAAGAGCTACAATGCTCAAACACACACACAGAGAGGCCCCTAAAACTGCCAGGGGGGTTGTGGAGTCTCCCTCTAGAAATATTCAAAACCCGCCTGGACACGTTCCTGTGTGATCTGCTCTAGGTGATCCTGCTCTGGCAGGGGGCTTGGACTGGATGAGCCTTTGAGGGCCCTTCCAGCCCCTGACATTCTGTGATTGTGTGGAACCCCTGTGAGAGGTGTTTATGCGTAACTTGAATGTGGAGTCCAACGTGCTTGACTTGACTTGGCTTCTCTTGAAGAAGGTTGGGGTGAGGTGGGGTCACTTTCTTCTCCCTGGTACCAGGTGACAGAATGAGAGGAAATAGCCTGAAATTGTGCCAGGGGAGGTTAATTTGGAGATCAGGAAAAATTTCTTTCCCCAAAGAGTGATCAAGCATTGGAACAGGCTGCCCAGGGAGGTGGGGGGGGTGTTCAAGAAGCTGTCGATGTGGCCCTTCAGGACATAGTTTAGTGGTCATGGTAGCTAGGTTACAGTAGGATTTAATGATCTTAAAGGGTCTTTTCCAACCCTAATGATTCTATGACTCTAATGAAAATTCTGCCATGAGCTTTTAGAGGGAAGGCAGGGTGTCTTGTTGGGAAAAAAAAAACAAACAAAAAAACAACCAAAAAATGATTGGCATACCAAGAAGAAATAATTCAGACTCCACCAAAATTACTTCATTTACCATCTCCTGCAAGTGTCCTCTGCTGCTTCCCTTAGGAAATGGTTTTGTACTGCTGGCACTGAAGCAGTGCTAAGAATGACCTTCGTACCCTGTCAGTGTACGAGCAGGATTTCACTGGGGGGGAAAGGGCAGAAAACCAGAAAGAGCTTGAGAAGGCTTGCCTCAAAGAAACTGAAAATCTGCAGTCAAAGTGTAAACAAATAATGGAGCCTGCCATCAGGAAAAGTGCCATGAAGATCTATCAGTCAAAGTTTTCTTTTAAACCACTTCAGAATCGGTGGGATAACACCAAAACTACTTTACTAGAGAAAATATTCGCCTCAAACAAGTCAATTAGTGTGATCTAAATAGATCTGACAGTGACTTACTACAGAAAACTCTTTCATTAAATTGGAAAAGAAGAAAAAAATGTATATAAACAAAAAAGTTACGGCAGGTGAAGTTTGGGCTGGCACAGTCCTAGCCCTCTCCTTTGGTACAGACACCAGTGCAAACTCTCCACAGAACCCCATCAGCAGATTTCAACATGCTTTTGCAGGGTTATGTCCCTCTGCCCACTTAAGCATCAGTAAAATGGAGTTTAGTCAACCTTAAGACACCATCAAGTCAGCTCCTACCCAAGATAAAACGAGCGAGCTACAACTGAAATCCAAACTTCTATTTCCTCCTCTTCTTGTTACTATTTGTTCTGCAAAACATTGAAAGAACACAGAGCTTTATTTACAAAGGGCAGCATGGTAAAGGTGAAAGAGCTTTAATGAGCAGGAAATACCTTGGGACTCTGGTGTCCCCACAGTGCAAACGACATTTTCTTAACTCACTTTGCAGTCACGTAAAAGTCGTTGCCACCCTTAAAATGACAAACTACACTCTCACTGAAGTCTCTTTATATTTACACTACAGGGCTAAAACAGATCACAATTTCTTCCAGCCAGAACAAACAGCCCCAGGCCCTGCTAGAGCTTACAAGTAGAAATGATTCAGGTTAGTAAATCAATTGATACACTCCAGAGCTAATAACATACAGAACACACTGTGGATATACCTGTAGGTAGGTGCATCCTACCTCACACAGGTGACAACTTTGTTACTATTCTCCACACACAACTGACCAACAAAACCATGACAGCTTGGAGATGACTGAGGAGAAAAAAAAAAAAAAAAAAGAATTAAAAAAATATTAAAAAAAAAATAAAAATCAACAATTCAAATGCAGAAACCAAGATTTTGACCATGGTAAGATACGGCTTGGCACATGGATCCCCACCTTCTATTAGGATAACACGTTATCCTGACTAGATGAAAAGCAACAGAATGGAAGCAAGGAAGAGTAGAAGGAGCCTCAGCTTAGAGAAATTCTGTTCAGTATGTTAAAGCTTTGCTTTGGAATAGCATTACCTGTTACACACAGAATGGAAAGGAGGAGGAACTCAGCTGTGGGCCCTACACCGCAGGTGAGGGCAGATCACAAGCAGGACAGTCACACAAGCCTAAAACAAAGATTTACACACAAGGATGAAAGAAAGGCAACAGTGAGAGGACTTGGTGATCCTGAGGGTCTTTTCCAAACAGAATGTTTCTGTGGAATACTCCAAAAAACAAATAAAGAAAAACTGCTGATGGATCCTCCTCTCTGAGGATGAAGTACTTCTATGCTCTTGGGCTGGGACAGAGCATTCCTCCTAGCCTGAACTGACACTGGAAAGCAGTTGAGTGAAAAAAGCAACAAAGCATGGTTGGTCTAATCCCACTATGTCTGAAGGAAATGTAACTACTGCTATTAACATCTACAAAAGGTTTCTCCCTCCTCCTTGCAACCACAGAATCGTAGAATCGTTTCAGTTGGAGAAGACTTCTAAGAGCATCCAGTCCAACTGCTGACCTAATGCCACCATGGCCACTGAATCATGTCTCCAAGTGCCACCTCCACATGATTTTTTAACACCTCCAGGGACACTATATAGCACCTCCCTGGGCAGCCTTTTCTTACTAATATCCAATCTAAGTCACTCTTGCAGGCAAGAATTTTTATCTCATCTCCAACCAGGCACAATTTCAGGCCATTTCCTCTTGTCCTGATACCACAGAAAAGAGACCAACCCTAATCTCACTACAGCCTCCTTTCAGGGAGTTGTAGAGAGCAATGAGGTCTCCCCTTCCCCTCTCAGCCTCCTCTTCTCCAGACTAAACACCCCCAGATCCCTCAGCTGCTCCTCATCAGCCCTGTTCTCCAGACCCTTCACCAGCTCTCCTGCCCTTATCTGGACATGCTCCAGCACATCACTGTCCTTCTTGTAATACCACTCTAAACTCTCCTAGTTTTTCTACAAAAAAAATTCCTGGACGTATCTAATAAACTGCTGAACAAAATACACCTAAAAGGTTATAGAGTTCTTACTCTGAAAGGGCATACAAAATACTGCAGTGCATAACATCTCCAAGATCCAAATCAAAAACTTTTGAAAAAGGTGATCCCCAATCATAAAAAACAAACCACCAAACCCAACCCTATTGTGTAACAACACCAACTGAACTCAAACTGGAAGTCTGGGTAGGGATAAGGAAGAATTATGAAACGCAAAGTCTTTGGAGCCTGGCTACACCTCATGTGGATTTTATCCATGGTGACTGCTAGTAAACCTAATGAGGCTGCATTACTACAAATAAATCAAACTGACCTGTCTGAAGAGAAGATTTTTGCAGTTATTATTAAACCAAGTATCATCCTTAAACCACTGGAAATAAAACCTCTTGTAGTCAATAAAAGACTGCACCTGACTGACCTAAATCACTTGCATTTTTTTTCCAAGATTTTAGTGCACTTTAGTGGCCTTCCCAAGCTTAATGAGGATTTCAGAAAAATAATGTGTTGACTTATGTTAGAAGAGAACAAATTATTCTAGTTGTTCAGCCAGAAAAAGAAAATCAAATTAAACAAGTACAAATGCTTATGGAAGGAATGCCTGCTTGCCAAATCAAAGACTTAGAGAGTCTAGAACTTTGCCTCTTCTTTTAATTCTCTCAGCTACCCACTGCACCTCCTATTTTGTCAGCTTTTACAGCTTGGCAATAGGATCAAATTGCTTCTGTGCCAATGGGCACACAGTGGAAGCGGACAACAATGGTAGTTGGTGGGGATTTTTTTTTAAGTAAACAAGTAATTAGAGATCCTATTAATAGGTTAATTGTTTTGCAAAGATTCATCCAGGATGATTTACAGTGTACAGCTTCAGAAAATAAATTCTGAGAATCACAGATTTATAGAATGGTTTAGGTTGGAAGGGACCTTAAAGAACATCCAGGTCCAGCCCCTCTGCCATGGGGCAGGGACACCTTCCACTAGACCAAGTTGCTCAAGGTCTCATCCACCCTGGCCTTGAGCACTTCCAGGGAGGGGGCATTCACACCCTTCCTAAGCAACCTGTTTCAGTGTCTCACCAGCCTCAAGGTAAAGGATTTCTTCCTAATATCCAGTCTAAATCTACCCTTCTCAAGCGTGGATGCATTTCCTCTCATCCTGTCACTGCAAGCCCTTGTATAATTGGAAAAATATTTTCTAGTGTAGTAGCATGCATCCACTTTGGAAATTCTGTATTTGCAATTTATTCACAATACTATTTGCAAACAACGCTGGCCTTTTATTATCCAGCCACAGGTATGACTCAGAAATTACATTACTTTTATTTCCTGACACACAATGTTAGTGGTTGGAAAGGACCTCCAGAGATCATCCAGTCCAAATGACCTGCCAGAACAGGCTCATCTAGGGCAGATCACACAGGAGTACATTAAGGTCGGTTCTGAAAGTCTCCGGAGGAGACTCCACAACCTTTCTGGGTAGCCTTCTCCAGGGCTCTGGCACCAGCACAAAGACACTTCCCCTTGTGTTGAGATGGAACCTCCTGTGTGTTCCAGTTTGTACCCATTGCTCCTTGCCCTATCACTGAGCACCACCAAAAAGGGCCTGGCACCTTCACCTTGCCACCTGCCCCTCAGCTATTCATAGACATTGATCAGATCCACACTCAGCCTTCTCCAGACTAAAGAGCCTCAAGTCTTTGTCTTTCCTCATAGCAGATGTTCAAGTTCCCCCAATCATATTTGCAGCGCTCCACTGGGCTCACTCTAGCAGATCCTTGTCTCTCTTTTGAACAGGCTACAGGTTATAAAAGAGTATGCTGGTAAAGTTCAGGAGAGAAGGGCTAAAGAAGCGTGGCCAGCAGATGGAGAGAGGTGATTCTGCCACTTTGCTCTCCTTTGGTGAGACCTCACCTAGGGTACTGTGTCCAGCCATGGAGCCCTCACACAGGAAGAACATGGACCTGATGGAGCAGACCCAGAGGAGGGTCACAAAAATTATCAGGGAGCTGAGGGAGCTAAAGTTCTTCAGCCTGGAGAAGGCTCCAGGGAGACCTTAGAGTAGCCTTCCTGTACCTAAAGGGGGCTACAAGAAGGCTGCAGAGAGGCTGTTTCCAAAGGCCCACAGTGACAGGATGAGGGACAATGGTGTGAAAGTAGGAAAAAGCAGATTTAGGTTGGATGGCAGGAACAAGGTCTGCACCATGAGGGTGGTGCAACACTGGAACAGGTTGCTCAGGGAAGTAGTATCCTTGGAGATATTCAAGGTCAGGCTCAACAAGGTTCTGAGCAACCTGATCTAGCCAGAGATGTCCCTGCTGACTGTAGGAGGATTTGACTTAGTGACCTTTGGAGGTCCCTTCCAACTCAAACCATTCTAAGATCCTATCATTGTACGAGGTACATGCATGCACATAGGGTAGGAATTCAAACACACCTTCAGCAGGGCATCTTGCAATTATGGTCAACCCACAAATGAACTATTGGGTTAACCCTTTAACAGGAAGTATCTTAGAAACACAGATAATTTATTGTGTGTTGTCATGAGGTCTGTAATGCCCACTGAGCAGACTAACTCATATACTTGTATTTCTCCATTTGTCCCTGTTAGACCAAAGCACGCTAGGAATTTCTGCACGGAATAAAGGCACTCCTAAAATTCCTGAAAATGAGTATTAGTTAGGTTTCTGTGTAAGCAAGCCATACTCCTTTGCTAGAAAAAGGACATAACTGACAGAAGTCACTCAACCTAAATGCACAAGCACCAAAGCCCATCAGGTAGCCCCAAAGACCTGCCCCAGGCCAAAAGAACAAAAACAACCACAAAGAACATCCTTTAAAAACCTTATTTTGAAGTGAAGGTAAGTTTAATAAACTTGGTGTGCTGTAAAGGTGTTAAGGTGTTGAGAAGCAAAATGTGTTACAATGGGTTAATGCCTCTGGAAATTGGCTTTAGCCCTAATGCAAAGCAAGTGGAATTAACTGGATGGTCTCACAGCTCATTTGATCACATCAGAAAGGTTGACAAACCTAACAGTAATTAGTTTCCTCTGTTCAAGGCAAGCAACAAAACTGAAATAAATGTGGGAAAGCTCACAATTCAAAAGGCACAGACGTTAAATGCAGAGCTATCTAACAGTAAGGTCTCTACAGGCATCCATTCCCTACCTCTTTTCCTGACTTCCTCCCTGTTCTTTTCCAAGTAATTTGGTATAGAAGTGCAGCTCTATAAAAGCTGCTCACACAATATTCTGAAGCACAGAGATAGATCTGAAGGTTGTTTCTACTTGACAGCAATGAAGAACTGCTCCTTCTCTCACCCTAATCAAAGAGAAGCATTTAATTGTTAGATGCACCTATAGAACAGAAGCAGTTCACATAAAATAAGCTCTGAAGTGTTCTCGTAAACAATGACAGAGGTGGGTGCATCAAGAATGCCACATGGACTCCTACACAGATGGACCCCCCCCATATCTCCACATACTTCAAACTTCAGGCAATAAAACAACTCAGATTCAAAACTCAGCTGTCTGCTTTAGCATATAAAGCAGTCTTGACAAGCAGGATGGTCATTCTTTGCCCCCAAAAAATCAATCACTGTTTTCACTGATGTTAATCAGACCAAGAGGTATTCCTGGTTTTAGGACAGTTTTTTTAAAAAAAATTAAACAATCCTAAAATGTAATTTTCTTGGGAAATGCATTTCAGAAGGATTATATAGTACTATGGTTAGATCCTAAAACAGCCTGGCCAGAAAAGCCCTTAAAATCAAGTCCAACCATAACCTAACATCTCCCTGTACACAATTATTAGATTGTGTCCCTGAGCATCCAAACATCTTTTAAACACCTCCAGGGATGGTGACTCCACCACTACCCTGTGCAGCCTGTTCCAACGCCTGACTACTCTTGCAGGAAATAAATGTTTCCTAACCTTCAACCTGGACCTCCCCAGCACAATTTCAGGCCATTTCCCCTCACCCTATGACTTGTTTACCTGGGAGAAGAGGCCAGACCCCAGTTCGCTCCAACCTCCTGTCAGGGAGTTGTGGTCAGCAGTGAGGCCTTCCCTCAGCCTCCTCTTCTCCAGGTTGAACGATGGTTCCCTCAGCTGCTCCTTCTGTGTTGAAGACTCTTCACTAGCTTTGTTGTCTCTCTCTGGACACACTCCAGCCTCTCAATGTCTTCCTTGTAGCGAGGGACCCAAAACTGTACTCATTGCGGGGCCTTGCCAGGGCTGAGAACAGGAGAACAATCACTTCCCTGGTCCTGCTGGCCACACTATTCCTGATGCAAGCCAGGATGCTGTTCTCTTCTTGGTCACCTGAGCAAACATTGTCTCCTAATCAGTCGATTGTCAAACGGCACCCCCAGGTCCCTTTCTGTCAAACTACCTTCCAGCCACTCTGCCCCAAGCCTGTAGTGCTGCAGAGGGTTGCTGTGACCTAAGTGCAGGACCTGGTGCTTGGTTTTGTTGGACATCATACAGTTGGCCTCAGCCCATCAATCCAGCCTCAGACAGCACTAAGCACCAAAGCCTACTTTAAAAAAAGGAGCACTTAATGAAGTTGTGTTAAGTCTTTTATTGCTCCATCTGCTAAAAATAGGACCTAAAGGAGTATTTCTTTTAACAGTCCATTTTATAAACAAAATATAAGCAATTCACAGCAGAAAATGTCTGTGATTTCTTTCATGACCTACAAACAGATGAATAACACAAGAGAAGCAAGATTCTGTTGCCTTTTATTAGTAATCCTTAAAAACAAGCCCAGCTGGAAAATGGGAAGGCCATTCTTCTTAGGGTAAAACCTGAGAGTAATATATCTCCAGAAAGAAAATACAATTTCCCCACAACTCTCTCTTGGAGGAAAAAAAACCAAAAAAAAAAAANCAGAAAAAAAGCTACAACCAAAAAAAAAAAAAAAACAACAACAAAAAAAAAAAAGCAAAATGTGCTGGTTTGAGCTAATTGGAATATTTCAATAGAGAAAATTATACTATAGGCTGTGAAGGAAAACGATGGTGATGTCTACTTCACTCACAGGCTTGCTGCGATGTTTAGGAATAAGGAACCCAAAACAAAAAAAGATAAGGCAGTCTGGGTCACAGGGTGTAGCCTCTCGGGCTAGCAGTATCTTGGGCTAGCAGCTCTGGCTTCTCCTCTCTGCTGAATAACTCCATTAACCACTTTTCTTCTAATCCTGCCCGGCCGATCCTCCTTGCGCGTAAGGCAAACCTTGGGGTAAGGTGTAGGGGTGGGGAGAAGGTGGAAGGATGGTTGGGAGCCCCTCCTGGGGTCTCTGATTTCTGGGAGGGGAGTTGTGTTTCTGTATTACCTTTAACTTGTATATTTCTGTAAACATTCCTGTATGTATAGTGTATATGTCTGCTTGTACATTGTGCTGAGCTGTAAATAGAGCTTCATCTCTTAACTTCCAGCCGGCTGAGATCTAGTCTGGGTCATTTTACAAGTGTGGGAGGGCAGGGAACTCCCAAACCGTCACACCAAAGAATAAAACAAAACCAAAAACATTTCATAGTGACACAATAATTTTTAACATCCAGAAGAGATCTGCACATCTGAATGGCAGAAGTATGAGACCAATGATGACAGTCTAGTCTAGGACATATCAGCACTGCATAAACACTTCGGATCTTCTGCTAGAGGTGAAATGAGAGAACTATTTTAGCCATATTTCAAGCTGCCTTTGGTAGAGAAAAACAAACAACATAAAAACCACTAAAGGACAGTTTGTATCTTTCCTGTAAGAGGACAGATTCAAACAAGTCACTGACCTCACCATGCTAGTGGCATTGCCCTCCATCTTCTCTCCCTTGTATCTCTACACATTTTGAGGTTTATTCTAGCTTTCTTTCAAAGCATATTAAATAACATTGTTCTTCTTTCTCCTTTAAAATCAATTCTAATTGGAGTCACAGAATCACAGAATGCTAGGAGTTGGAAAGGTCCTCCAGAGATCATCCAGTCCAACCTCTGCCAGAGCAGCACCACCTAGGGCAGGTCACAAAGGAATACATCCAAACGGGTCTGGAAAGTCTCCAGAAAAGGAGACTCTGCAACCTCTCTGGGCAGCCTGCTCCAGAGCTCTGTCATTGTCACCATAAAGAAGTTTCTGCTCATGTTGAGGTGAAACCTCCTGTGTTCCAGTTTGTACCCATTGTTCCTGGTCCTGTCACTGGGCACCAGCAAAAAGACCCTGGCACCTTCATTTTGACATTTATAGATGTTAATCAGATCCCCTCTCAGCCTTCTCTTCTCCAGACTAAACAAGCCCAGATCTCTCGGTCTCTCTTCAGAGGAGAGACGCCCGAGTCCAACAACCATTGCAAAGGAAGTTTTTTGAGAGCAAAAATATCTCTAAAAGCTTCCAGCAGTCTTATTTTTCTTTCAAATTCAGTTTATCAGACTTCATTACCTCCCTCACAGTCTTGAGTCACTGTGGCAACTCCAACACAGGCAGAGAAGAAAAAAGCAATGTGCTTGAAATTCTTTTCTTACCAGCTTTTCCTGGTAACCTCCAGTTGCTATATTTAGACAAACCCCTTCCTAAGCCACAAATACAACTATAAATAGGGATAAAAATTAAAACTAGTATCAAATACATAGGATGAGCCAAATCTAAATATTCAATTTCCTTCCCATCAGCTCAAAACAGACCATGATTTAACCCCCTGAACTCAAATAAAACAGTTGTTTCCATGCTTCTCTTTGCATATAGCATAGCAACACAAAAATAAGAGAACCCCCAACAAAATCAAATCCTTTTATTTTCCACTTTAAGTAAAAAAGAAAAAAACCACAAACACCTAATGCAGATTCTACATCACAAAATAACTGACCTCACACTTTGAACCAGTCAAATAAAATTTCAAGAGCATCAGACAGGCCAAAAACATACTAAAAAAAGTAGAACTCGACATTGCAGAGACCTATTTTCTCCACTTGCCGAGTTAAACTTGTAACATCTAACCAAATGCTCAACTGTTTCAACCCTGCTTCATTTTTTATTAAATTAGAGATCTAGATAAGAGCACAAAAGAGTTCTAAAAGATCCAAGGACTAGAACACAAAGTGTATTAATTCCCCTAAATATAGCAGCAGTCACATGGTTGTCACTGTGACCACATCAGCTTTTCTAAGCTAGAATACCCCCTAAACCCTTCCCCCCCTCCAAAATCAAGATTCTTCTATCAATATTAAGTCTTAGATGAAATAAAGCAGGTAGCATCTCAGTGCTAGAACACCTGTGGATAGACATCCATGTAAACTTCCCCTCCCAAAACCCCCACCACCACAAAACCAAACAGCAGCACCTAAAAACTGCACCAGTGAAAAGCAAGAAAAAAATTATTGCTGCTCAGTAGAAATCTGTGCTCACCCAACATCTACTTATTAGCCTTATCTTTAAAATAGCTGTATCAATAAATCTTATTTCCTTCTGCAACAAGTAATTTTTGAAAGCAGTTTAAGCTCAAGATGATGAACAGTTCTCAGGAGTAAATTGGTACTTTGCAATGTGTAAAATGCACAAACACATCACTTTACACCATTCTAAAACTAGTTCAAATCATCTCAGACTGCATTTTTCAGAGTAGTAAAGCAAATGTGTGGATGCTTGGCAGAAACCCACAAAAAGCATTTCCAAGACGGCAACCAACTGACATCCACCAGTAGATATACCAAGCACCAAGTTTTATATTGCTGATGGGAAAAATAAATTACTGCATACTGGTTTACACAGTACATTCAAAACTTAAGAGTTCTTCACATACACCAGCTTTCAGAACTCTCTAGTGCAAAATTGGTGGCACTTTCCCTACTCTTCAACAAGGGAAACTGAAAAAAACAAAAATGAGAGCATTTCGAGTCATTGAGGGAGGCAGGGGCAGAGCCTACAATTTCTGGCTGCCAGCCTTCCACTTCTGCCATTATTTGGTTCTACCATTATCTGGCACATCTCACACTTTAAAACCTCATGTAACTTCTTTCTAATCAGCAACTTGCATTGTTGCCCTTTTTGAGGGGAGAGATGTGCAAGGTCACAATTGCATCAAAGAAGAGGGTACCCTTAGCAGCTTAATTGAACCAAAGCACTCAGGGTACCCTACCACTGCAAGAACCCCTTTCTGCCAGCTCCGTGATCTCAACAGATGTGCCAGAGACTGCTAGTTTCACTGGGAAGGCTGGATTGCACAAGAGACAATTCATGTTGAGTGTCTGCATGATAAAGGCATCATTCACAGAGACACTTCCAACAGCAGGTACTAGAAACTATTACTCTTCAATCTCACCTCACCAACCCTCTTGAAAAAAAAAGCCCTAGAGTAGACCTCCAGATAGCAGAGCTGGGAGCAGAGGACTTGGCCAACTCAGCTCTGATAGTGGGAGCAACTGGTCTTGTCTGAAGTTCAAGAGCCCTCCTAAGGCACAGTTGGAGCACGAGAGTGGAAAAGCAGCAGGAAAAAACAGGCCAGCAAGAAACCTTATTCCAGGCTTTCCAAAACACTCTATTATTTCCATCAGCAGCCTGTAAAGTTTACTACAGAAATCTTCTGCTACTGTCAGAGCCTTGTCATGGTGCAATTATCCACCAACCAACCACCAGCAAACGCACCAAATACAATGAATCTGAAGCCTACCACTGCTCTAATCATATCGATATGGTGAACTGTTTTATTATTTTTATTTGCAGGGTATCAGCTGCCTGGATCCACTGCAGACTGCACTAAGCTCCTACATACAAAACACCCTTGGAGCCATCACACTCTCCCAGTCTTTCACAGCTTCTGTGTGCCAGTGACAGTTTTAGAAGTACTTCTGGTGAATCTTCCCTCTAATTACTATTTCCTTCTTAGCTAGAACACATTAATTACAGCCTGTTCTTCCAGATAATAAGAAAACAAAGACCAGTGCAATATGAACAGGACAAGAAATTTAATTATTGAGTCAGATATCCCCTCCATGTCAGTATGTCTACAGTGAGGAGCAGAAAAATAAAACACCTATCAGCCTTAAGTTGTTAGATCAGTTATCAAAACAATGTCTTTCCTCAGTGACTTCATTATGAAAAGCTCAACCAGCTAATTAATGAAATGCCTGTTACATGATTCCAAAAACTGTCTTTTTTTTTTTATTTAATAAAGGAGGCCTGCTGATGTATTTATTACAAAGCAAACGTGGGAAATGGGTTTGCATGTAAATGCAGGAGTGCAGCATGACTTTGAAGTTTGAAGGTCAGATACAGTAACCATTCTCCTGTCAGGCTGCATCTTCTGTTTTGCATTTATGCTGAGGAAGGGGAAGAAAATGAGTTTAAAACACAGAGACAACCAGTTCTGTGACAACTGAAGAAGAGCTGCACCACTCTCATTCACCTGTTTCATTCCAAAATCCTCAAATACCCTATCTCCCCAAAACAAAGAAGAAAATGGAAAAGGTAGTGGGGGGACATAAAACTTCCTTTTGCTTTTCAACTTTGTTTTCCTCATCAGGAAAAACAATGTAATTCAAGTCAGCAATGATTTTTTTGTTAAAGAGAATGGAATTCTCTCCATTTTCAGACATGTCAAACTCATAATCTCTAGGAGAGCTGGAGGGTTTTCTTGTTGATCAACACCTTTTACTGTGAATCAGTATAGATTTGACCACTGATGCAAACCACAAGACTGTGCAGCGACTTTTTTAACCAGGCATCAGAATTTATCCTTCACTTCTCCATAATCCCAGGAACTTCAGGATACCAAAACTGAACAGCTGGGCCTGAAGACACACATGCTTCATGTACCACAGTCTGATCCGTGTCAATAAAAAAGCCCAACAAAAACCCAAAAAGAATAATGCATGTTTCACATCTCAAAGACAAATAACCAATAGCGACTGCATTCTAGCACCACCACCATGTTTTAACCACAGTAAAGCTGATAACACTTCCCAGTAAAACACTGACTTATAAACAATCCCCTCTTACACATTATACAAAGCAGACAGGAAGGGGGACAGATATACACAAAATAAACATTCAAACTTACCCCACTCTAGATACTCAAGGATGTTCTTCTCTCTTCTCAGAGGGGAATTATTACATTCATCATAAAGGCAGATGAGTATATCCAGCAAGGTTTCCACACTGAAGCATTGCCCATTAGTCTGAGTTGGCCCATCCAAAATAAACTGCTCCAACTGCTTCAAACGCACTTCTCCAGACATGGTTGTTTCACTTTGCATTGGGGTTTCTTTTTTAATGACTATTATTACTTTGCCAAAAAAAGGGTAAAAAAAAACAAAACAAAAACTTTTGAGGGTTTTGTTGTTTAAAAAGTCAACAGTATTTCTAACAAGTGTCAAGATTGCTGGAGGTGCTTTATTTCCAGCCCACCTCCGCGTTCCCAGGCTGAAACTAAATCCTTGTAAGTTTCAGATATACACATATAGTGTAACGTATCTGTGTAGGCATCATTGTTAAGTTAACCTAAAAAAGAAAAAAAAAAAATTAAAATTATCTTAATAAGAGGGGGGAGGGGGAAGGAGGAGAGGAATGGCCACTCCTGATGTTTTAATAATAATAACCGCATTTCGGCTCAGCCGAGCCTGCCTGACACCGATTTCAGGGTGCGAGCAGCATACGCACTTGGCCATCGGCAAAGGTCTCCTGCATTCACAATGCAGAGCATGCAGAGCGATCCGGGGCCCCCCCCCGCCGCAGCGTTTCACGGCTAGCAGCCCCCTTGGGCTCGCACCGGCCTTTCCCTGCCCAGCACGGATGGCAAGGGGAGAGATCGCGAGCGAGCGCACACCGGCAGGGACGGAGGGAGGAAGGAGGGGGCCGCGCAGCCCCACCGCCGCGGCCCCGGCCCGGCGGGCAGCGCCTCGCCGG
>VWYK01082926.1:44287-65895 GCA_013399775.1 Semnornis frantzii | reverse complement strand
AACCAGAGTACACTTTGAGATGAATGCAATGAGGACCTGACTGTGAAAGTGACTTTTTTTTTTTTTTTCAAATGCAATGAGCTGTTGATGTCATGTAAGTAACAGTGATGGAAGGGGCGAGGAATGAGGAAACTTGTGACTAAGAACTTTGGCTGGGGAAGGAAACAGGATGAAGTGAGGAAAAATGGGGTAGAGAGGAGAGAGGGAGGGAGAGTGATGATTAATTTAGAGATCATATGGGAAGGAAGAGTGATTTAGAAAGGGGAAGCCAAGGGCAGGGGTTTTGTCCAAAAAGTGGGAGGGATGCTTGTGAAGAGGGAGAGGGGAAGAAAAGCCTTTACTTGTAAAAAGCAGCAGTTTCTGTGCTTAGATGAAAACAAGCCCAGCAAGAGGCATAATTTGGAATGTGAGCCCAGGGTGGATTGAGCTGGATTAGCTTCACATCAGAGAAGGGCTCATTTCAAAAGGGAGTGTGAGATATCACACACTGATCTCCATTTCCCTGAGGCTGGGAAGTTCTCAGGAGTCTGACCAGTGCTTGTTTTGAAGTTTGCTTTACTGAATTTTAATTGAAAGAATGTTGATGTGTTGAAAACAGCAGCACCTCTGTTTTACATGTCACTTACTTTTCACCTTAAAAACTGCAAAACAAGGCTCCGAAACATCTATTGCATTAGGAAAATAGATGTGCACAGTGATGACAGGTAAAAGTCAGTGTTTAAAATCAGAAATAGGACATTGAATCATAGAATTGTCAGGGTTGGAAGGGACCTCAAGGATCATCTAGTTCCAAGCCCCCTGCCATGGGCAGGCACACCTCACACTAGATCAGGACTCTCAGAGCTACATCCAGCCTGGCCTTAAAGACCTCCACAGATGGGGCTTCCACCTCCTTCCTGGGCAACCTCTTCAATTCATCTTGAAGAACTCCTTCCTCATATCCAATCTGAATCTACCCACTTCTGGTTTTGCTCCATTCCCCCTAGTCCCATCACTATCTGACACCCTAAATAGTCCCTCCCCAGCTTTCTTTTAGGCCCCCTTCAGATATTGAAAGGCCACAATAAACTCTCCTCAGAGCCTTCTCTTCTCCAGACTGAACAGCCCCAACTCTCTCTCTCTTTCTTTACTGTAAAGAAACACTTCCATCATGGTCTGTGGATTGAAATCACAATCCCATGGCTTATCAACAACTGGCTTGTTGAGTTTGCTGAGTTGCATTTGGGCAGCAACCCTCATCTCCTCATGAATTAAATTTGCAGTCATCACATTTCTAGCAGGTGATGGCAATGACATAGCTGGCAATGTCTAGAAAATAGTGGCTTTATTATTTATAATATGATTTATACATTTACTAAAAACATTCATTTATAAAAGTTATTTATAAATGTTACATTTTATGGATTTATTCCTTCTGTGGTGAAAACTAACAGAAAAATGAAGTTCTCTGCAGAACTTAAGAGACTCATGGAAAGCATTTGTTGTAAATGAAGACCTCTTGCCACTCAGCAGGTGACTTTAGGTCACCTCCCAAAGAGAAGAAAAATCTTGAAGAGAAATAGGCAACAAAAGACAATTTCAAAAATGTTATGCAGTGTTCAACCATGATCCCACTCCAGCCAAGGCCAAAAAAGCCTCCTTGATCTCAGCAAGAACCCAAGTGAACTCATCTTTCCTTCTGAAACAAACAAAACTGTTTGGACTCAGATTTATGAAAAAAATGAGACTGGTTTGTGGCTTTGCAGTGTCAACCAAGCTATCAGGGCACAAATTCAGAAGATTTACTATTGTGGAGAGGTTAGGAGTGTGATTAGAAGTATTTTTTGAGGTAAAGACAACTGTTTGCACCAATTTAATAAAAACTGTCAACAACGCTGCCTTGGGTATTTGTGGGTGGATAGCAAGGCCTGTGAACTGAAAATAATTGTACTTGTGGAAGGAGCTGCTGGCCAGTGCTACAGCTTCATATTCTTTCTAGTGCTCCCTTGGTGGAGGTTACTTTTCTCAGAGAAGTAAGAGCAGATCTGCTGGCAGGAGTGCTCCCTACCTGCATCAGTGCAAGAGAGCAGAGTTAGCAATGAATCACCATGTCATTGTTTAAAGGAACCCAGTTCATCTGGGCTGAAAGAAATTGAAGCCCACTTAGTCCTCTTCAAACAACAAAAACCAGGACAATTTCCAGCAGATGGACAAAGACAAGTACCAGAGATGAGGTCAGGGACGATAACCTCTTCCAACAGGGTACACATGAGTCAGGAAGAGGAGAAGAAGACAGTCATTCAGCTGGGGAGAAGCTTTAAGTCAGCATGAGTTTTCTTAAGGCAGGAGCATTACTATGAACTGAATTAATTCAATCAATCAAACTGGAAACAAGGTCTGAAAAAGCAAATATTTCCGATCAGAGTAAGTTTTAACAACTATAACTTGAAAGACATCTGGCTGATTTTCCTCACTTTTTGCAAAACTGACTGAAATACCCCTGGCAAGCTACAGACTCAAGCAGCTTTCCAAGCCAAAGTTATGATGAGGAGATGGAAAGTGAGTGCTATAGCTGAAGCTAGCTTTAGCCTTAACCACTGAAAGGTTGCTGCCTCCCCTTAACATCTCCAAGCTATGCTAAAGCACACAGTAAGTGAATTAAAATCAGCCCATGAAATTGAATGTCTGTAGAACTTTAGTCAAGTAATGTATTTCATAGAATCATAGAATGGTCTGGATTTGAAGGGACCTCCAAAGGTCATCCAGTCCAAGCCCCTCTGCAGTCAGCATGGACATCCTCAACTAGATCAGGTTGGCCAGAGGCCTTTTGAGCCTCACCTTGAATATCTCCAGAGATGGGGCCCCAGCTGCCTCCCTGGGCAACCTGTTCCTGTGTTTCACTACCCTCATGGTGCAGAACGTGTTCCTAACATCCAATCTAAATCTGCTCTTCTCTAGTTTGAAGCCATTGCTGCTTGTCCTGTCACTGCAGACCTTTGTAAACAATCCCTGTAAGCCCCTTTCAGGTACTGGAAAGCTGCTATTAGGTGTCCCTGGAGCCTTCTCTTCTCCAAGCTGAACAATCTCATCCATCACAGAAACTTTAAACAGAGTCATAGNCAACCTGTTCCTGTGTTTCACTACCCTCATGGTGCAGAACTTGTTCCTAACATCCAATCTAAATCTGCTCTTCTCTAGTTTGAAGCCATTGCTGCTTGTCCTGTCACTGCAGACCTTTGTAAACAATCCCTGTAAGCCCCTTTCAGGTACTGGAAAGCTGCTATTAGGTGTCCCTGGAGCCTTCTCTTCTCCAAGCTGAACAATCTCATCCATCACAGAAACTTTAAACAGAATCATAGAATCCTACAATGTGTTAGGTTGGAAGAGATCTCAGAGATCATTTACTCCAGTGCCCCTGCCATGGGCAGGGATGTCTCTTAACTAGGCTCAGCTGCTCAAAGCCTCATTCAACCTGACCTTGAGCACCCCCAGGGAGGAGGCATCCACAACCTCCACTGGCAACCTGTTCCAGCATCTCTTCACCCTCATACTGAAGAACTTCTCCCTAAAATTCAACCTAAACCTGCTCTCCTTCAGCTTAAAACCATTCCACCTGGTCCTGTGAGGATATTATAAAGAAAATTTTTACTTTTTTTTTTTTTTTAACATATTTTCACAACTTATGTGTTCTCAAAAGAAAAATGAAAAAAGGACACCAGAATTTATTAGTTGTTCTTTTGGCTTTCCCAATGTATGGAATTTTGTCTTACTTGCCTCAATAATGAGAAAAGAGGTTAGTGCATGTATAATTAGCTCCCACCTAGGACTAGCACAGCTCTACACAGCAGCAATCCTGTAGTCACTAATCTTACTTCTGTCTTCTGCAGTAGGAAAAAGTGAGCCAGGCCACAGTCTCTAAACCTCTTCCTGCCTCTGGTAAGGACTCTGACAGACCCAGGTTGCAGAGCCCTCAGGATGTTAAATGTATTGCTCTCATTTGCTTCAAGGCTTTTCCTAAGACTTAATTCCCTCACCCTGCTGTAGAAGTGATAATAATAAAAAGGTCTATGATTCACAGTAAAGCACTGTATCTTAAGTTAAACAAGTACCTAAGTGCTCTGCTGAATTGAGGCCAAGGGTGGATTACTGGGAGAGCTGGGCAGTCTTCCCATCTCCAGCCAGTTCACCAAGTAAGCTCAGGCTAATCATGGAGTTGTTCTGGGGCTTAGTTTCCTGCGTGTTTATCATGGGGTATCTATTCTGACTGGTAAAGATAATGAGGGAGCATGAAAAAACCTCTTCAGAACATCATGGAAGGGAAAAAGTGCTGTAGAGGAAAGAGGCTTCTGCATGTTTTGTTTTTTGCTGAGTGTTCATCAAAGTCAAGTAGCTTTTTAGCAGAGCTCACTTGCACTTTAAGCGGCAAGAGTGTGGTCTGCATCCCACAGAAAGCAGTGGAAGATCCAGCACTGCACACAACCAGCTGCCCAGAATGGTCAGGCTGCGTTGCCTTCAAGCAGCCTCATCACCCTGCCAGCACTGGCCTGCTGTAGGAGGTGAAACCAGCAGAGTTCGTCCAGGCCGTTGCCTTCCAACCGTACAGCAGCCTTGAAAGTTAACTCGGACCCCTTTGCAATGGGTTATTGAAAGGGGACTGGAACAAAGCCTTTGGCAGTCTCTGCCCAGCTTGCACTGGGAGAATTTTCTCTGATCAGATATGGAGCTTTTAAGGCTGTTTCACATTTCTCTGATGTCTACCTGGCAGAAAGTGGCTAGAGAAAGGGCAAGGGTGTCACTGTGGAGAGCTTTATATTGATAGGAGAGGAGCCTGGTTACCACATCACAGTTTGCAAGAACAGGCTTTGCTTTTAACACTTTTTCTGCTTGGAAATTTATATTGCATTTTGCAAAGTCAGAGCAAAATAGCTTAGTGTCTTGAATTGCAGAAGAGGTATCCTGAGTATGTGTTTACTGTATCTTCTGATACAGGGGAAATTAGCATTAAAACTCTTTACTGAGCAGAGATTGTACCATAATATTAGTTTTGTAGCATGACAGACAGGAAAATATAAACATGCTAATGCGTCCTCTGCAAGGTAAGAGCTGAGGTGAGGTACTCTCCTGATTAACAGCTGCTAGCTGATGTTGTAGGCACAGTTGTGGAGATCTTGATGTTACATTACAGCGTTGTTTGTGAAACAGAAAGTGCCAGTGTTGGATTTTGAGTTGCAGTTCTGAAACAGAACACACTGTTGTTTGGTTCTTGGTTGGGTTTTTTTTAAGCTTTTTTTTTTTTTTTTTCCTTATAATAAGCAGCCATATTTTGTTTATCCATAGATGAAGCAGGACTGTAGCATACTTCTGGTTCTGTGACCTCCTCAAAACCTTTCTGCAGGCATTTCCTGATTCCTGAGTTCTGCAGCTTTGGAACTAGAGAGGGCTGAAGAGCAGCAAGTATCAGCAAGATTTCTTTTTTCTCTAGCACACTCCAGGATCAGTCCAGCAGGAATTAGCACAGACTGAAGTAACTACTTTTGCTCAGGGTCCCCTTTCTGCAAGGACAGAATTCCCAGATTCTAGTCTCACCCCCACTTCTGGCTCACTTTGTGTGTGTATGAGGCGTGAGGTAGCTGGGGCCAACGTGCAGACAAAGGATTAGCACCCGTGGGGAATGAGCTGTTTGCAACTCCCCCTGCATAACTGTGGATTTGAGGGCTTATTTCCTTGCCTCTTTTGCGGTAAGTGAAAGGGAAAATCCAGGCGACCAAAATGGAAATAGGGTCAACAGGAAGCAGTTGTGGAAAAGAGTTTCTGAAAGGAGGTTATAACTGGGATGTATCCCATGTGAGTAGCTTTCAAGACCCACCCTCCCATCTTTGCTTGGGATGCACAGGAGGTAGCGAGCAATAGAAGCTCTCTGGTGATTTCTAACCATGGGAAAGATCTCCTGAGCTGTTTGCCAGCCGATATGGCAGAACATCTTTACCTGAACCAAGGCTGCAGGCAAAGAACTAGGTAATTGAAAACCAGGCCTTGTCATGTCCTCCAAGGTATGATGTGTGGAAAGATATTAATCCTGACAGACAGCGAGTCCGAACCAGGATTTGCTGGTTCTTAGCTGGAAACACACTATTTAGAGAAGACTTAATGCAGGGGGAAATCTTATGACAGAAAGAGCAAATTCAAAAGATAAGCAGGATATTTAAGCCATAAAGATTCAGTTGCAGAAAAAAAAAACCTGCTACAAATTTAGGCAGCGTCCACTGCATGCTTTGTTCAGCTGAGGTGGAGATTGGTCCTGGAGCTAATGAGAGAGGATGTGATTCACCCTTTACTAAATTCTCATGAAATGATAAAAACCATTAATCCATGTGTGACATCAAAGTGTGTACTCCATCAACAACATAAATTCTGTTGCCTAGAGAGAGAGAATTCCTAGTGTGTAATTACAGCACCACAGAAGAACACAGCCTGTGTGTTTAGGTATGTCAGCTGTCCAGCTGCACTTCGGTGCCTTTCAGCATATCCATTACATTTGCATAGGATGTATAAAAATTAATATGTCCTTAACTCATGCCTATTTCTGTCTGCATGGATGGGGGCTGCATGTATACACACGTATGCATGTATAGGGATGATATAAGCACACATTCATTCAGAGCATTTTAATATAGTTAAAACACTGTGCCAAAAATGTACACCATCTGTTTTCAATCAAAATAGCCTATTTTAGAGGAAGGGAGTGTTGTCTGGTGATCAGAGCAGAGGAACTAAAGAGTCAGGGACTCATGAAATCCGTTCCCAAATCTGCCAGGACTTGGCTGCGTGGTTTTGACAAGGTCTGTGACTCCTGTGTACCCCTGCTTTCCCCATCAGCAAAACAGGGCAGTGTCTACTCATAGGATGTTGCAGTGGAAAATATAATTAGGATATGCTTGGAAAAATAGAGGAGTTCATGTTATATCATCGTGGGATGTTTGAAGAGTGGAGTTTACTCAAGAAGTCCAGCCCAGGATTTGTTTCAGAGGACATACGTAGCAGCTATGGCTCGTTACAGCTAGACTTAATTTTTGAATGGTAGTAGCCTTCATAAAGTTAATGGGGAAAAAATGGTGCTCAGCACTCTGCGAGCCCAGCCAACACTGTAAACGTTTTCACACTCTGTTGAGCAGGGTTTCCACGGTGACAGCCCTATACCAGTGGGTGAAATACATGCTGTACCTAATTTTCCTCCTGAAATAGAAAAATACAAATGGCTATGGGGATTTTCTGGCAGGTTCCCTGTGGAGAAAGCCTAGCTCCACTGAAGGCAATGACAATACTGCTATTAAGATAATTAGGACAAGATTTCACCCCCATCCGCTTCTTTAGCTTCAGTGCATCCCTTTCAGGATGCAGGATCAGCAGGGACTGATCAGCCCACCCCACAGTGCTTCCTCTTGGGCATGTTGGCCACGTTTGCAGCGCAGCACAGAAGAACATCTCTTCCTGTGCCTGGTGGCAGTGCTTCTGGTGTGGTGGCAGGCAGAATGCTGAGGACGCTCCATCCTCCTGGCCTCCCACCACCCTTACCTGCTGACTCCCAAACTACTTTGGGTCCCCTGTAGTGCACACATCCATGAGGTTACAGCTGTGCCTGGCCTCTGCAGAGAGAGATCAGAGGCACTTTCTACTGAGGTAAGAAATGCCATGTAGCAAACTGCATAAATGAAACAGCTGCAGAGTGTGGGAGAGGAAAAGAAGCAATGTTTGTACATCAGGGTTTGCCTGGCTGCCAGTACTAGAGTAGCAGTGAGAGAAATCGTGTGTGCTGAACACTGCCTGTGTATGCTGCAAACTGAGGCATTCTACTATGTGATAAATACTGGATGCAAATATGAATGTACTTCAATATCTTTGTCTTTGTCACCAAGAAAAATGGCCTAAGCTTGTTCGATTCTGATATTTTTAACAGCTGCTCCTCCCTGAGTTACACCTCTTATCTCACTAGTTGATGTTGCTTAAGTACAACTTCAAAAGTACCCTTAGGATCTTACAATGTATGCACCTAGAATGAGCTGGCTTCACAGATTCATAAAATGGTTTAAGTTGGAAGGGATCTTAAAGATCATCTAGTTCCAACCACCCTGACATAGGCAGGGACACCTTCCACTAGACCAGGTTGATCAAGGTCTCATACAGCCTGACTGTGAACACCTCCAGGGAGGAGGCATCCACAACCTTCCTGGACAACCTGTTTCAGTCTCTCTCCACTCTCAGCATAAAGAATTTCTTCCTAGTATCCAGTCTAGATTTAAACTTCCTAGTCTAAATCTGCCTTCCTCAAGCTTCATTCTGTTCTCTCTCGACCTATCGCCATAAGCTCCTGTAAAAAGCCCCTCCCCAGCTTTCTTGTCGCCCCCCTTCAGGTCATGGAAGGTTGCTCATCTAAGTGGACAAGTACAGTGACATAAGTATTAAAGCAAGGAAAAGACAAGACAGAACAGATCTCATGACTAGTAAGTGGATTTGCAGGTTTGTCACTCACAGAAATGCTTTTATCCAAATGAATGAGGACAATGTGCAACAGAAGGTTATTTTGGAGAGACAAAACAGGTCTTTCAAGCACCAGGTTGTGAGAATTGTATCTCCAAGCTGTCATGTGCTTGTCTTTGTGGCCGTAAATGTATCTGCTCTTTGGATCCCAGCCCCTCTATTTTGAAGTGTGAGACACTGGAACAGGTTGGTGAGATACCAGAACAGATTGGTGAGACACTGGAACAGGTTGCCCAGGGAGGTTGCGGATGCTTCCTGCCTGGAGGTGTTCAAGGCCAGGCTGGATGAGGCCTTGAGCAACCTGATCTGGAATTAGATGATCTATAAGGTCCTTTCCAACCCAAACCATTCTGTGATAAACTTTTTAAATACAGCTCTTGAGCCTCTTTCAGGACTACAGAGAGTTTCCACCCTACACGAGAGCTCCCATCGTGTTTTTTGTGCCATATTAATTTTCAACTGCTTTGAGTCAGAGCATCGAAGGTAAACTTGCTAACCAGGATAAACTTTGGTTCTTGAAGGTCTGTAAAATGAGATTGCTCTTTAAAGGAGGTACAATTACTAACCAAACAAGGCAACAGCTTCTGATTGCAGACTACCACAAAGAAGGAAGTAGGGAAGGTTTGAACACAGAGGGTAGGGTTTGGTGTGAGGAGACCAAGGATCTAAATCCTGCTTCCTGCTTATGATCACCTGTACCTGGAAAAAGGAGGAGAAGATGCACTTAGGAGATACATCTGTTGTGTGCCTTTGCTGTTCATGCAGTAAGATCATACAAATGCAGCAGGAGCTCTTCTTATGCACAGACTAAAGCTTTGGAAAGAGACAGGTTTTGCTCTTACAGGCCACTTGTTTTTTTGTCTCTCTGTGGTGACTTCCAGCAGGCAGGCATGAAATCAGGGTGTATTGCCAAAGGAGTATCAGCCAGCTCTGGGGCCAGGGCCAAGAAGCAGTGATAGGGAGAGAGCTTATGAAGATGGCTGCCTCTCAGCACGCCCCATGTGGAGGGCTGTGGATTCCTGGGCCTGACCTTGAGCAGTCAGGAAGGGGATGAGGAGACTGAGCCAGGCAACTCAGCTCCCTGCAGAGGCCACAGCCCCAGTGCAGAGCAGGGCTTGCTGTAGGTTGTCTTTAACAGTCCCTTCCACTGAACCAAAGCAAACAGAAGGTTGGAAGTTCTGCTGAGTTCCTGGGTTTTGAAGACACTTGTCTGACCCAAATTGCAAAGATTTCACATGTCACCAAAGGCACTGGACATGTCAATGAATGCACAAAAATGTTTGGTTTACCACCAGACTGTAAAAAAAAAAAAAAAATTTTAAAAAATTAAGAATGTGGAAGGAAATAAACTGCAGATTTTTCCCCTGGGCAATCCCAAAGAGCATGACTTTTAAATTACATCTCACTCCCTAAGCCCAAAATTGTTCTGCAGTCTCTTGATGATGGTGTTCCTAGGAACTTGTAATGGAAATAAACTCCATTCTCTTTCATAATGCTCTTTTCGCTGTGTCCAGGGGTTATCCTGGCAGTGTCAAGAATGGCCTTGTGATTTCAGTTCATGCAAACTCCTCCTCAAAATAGAAGGTAAAGTGACAAGAGAAACCTACTCCACTTCTTTATTCATATAAGATAGGTGCAGTTTGTCAGTGACTTTCTAATTCTGGAAACCTGCAGGTGTTCAAGCAGTGAGGCAGCATTGCTGACACCCCACTTAAGAAGGATCATAGAAGGGGATATGTTTTTTAATGTTTCATATACAACTGTGCTGCCATTCAGCTAGGCCTGGACAGGCTGGAGAGTTGAGTGGAAACAAACTGAATTAAATCCAGGAAGGCCAAGTGTAGAGTCTTGTATCTGGGAAAGAGCTACCCCATGCATCCGTGTAGACGGGAAACTGACCTGTGGGACTGCAGCGTAGGGGAAAAGGACCTGGAGGTCCTGGTGGACATGACCATGAGCCAGCAATGTGCCCTTGTGGCCAGGAAAGCCAACAGCACCCTGGGGTGGATTAGTTGGTCGAGAGAAATTCTCTCCCTCTGCCCTGGTGAGGCCACACCTGGAATTTTGTGAACAGTTCTGGGCCACTCAGTTCAAGAAGGAGCTCAAGGAACTGCTCGAGAGAGTCCAGCACAGAGCCAAAAGGAGCTGGAGGGAGTGGAACACCTGCCTTGTGAGAAAAAGTTGAGGGAGCTGGGGCTCTTTAGCTTGGAGGAGCCTGAGGGGTGACCTCATTCATGTTCATAAAGATGTGCAGGGCAGTGTCAGGAGGACAGAGCCAGGCTCTGCTCAGTGATATCCAACGACAAGACAGGGGGCAATGGGTAAAACTGGAGCAGAGGAGGTTCCACTTTTTCCTTGTGAGGGTGGCAGAGCCCTGAAGCAGGCTGCCCAGAGAGGTTGTAGAGTCTCCTTCTCTGGAGACTTTCAAAACCCACCTGGATGTGTTCCTGTGTGGCCTGCCCTAGCTGGTCCTGCTCTGGCAAGGGGGTTGGACTGGATGATCATTTCAGATCCCTTCCAACCCTTTGTCATGTGGATGCTGCACGGTGCTAAGGTCTGACGTAACTAAGACCTGTTGTGTCAGTGCTGGGAACACAAAGTCATCACAACACACCACAGTACTTTCTGCTCAGGGGTTGAACTGAGCTAGTATGTGCTGGTCTCCTTTGCCAGTCTCTGCTGCTAGTGGTGTTGAGCTCTTTTTTACATATGAAGTGCAAAAGTGGAACTTGAGGCAAGCGATGCCTGACGCTAGAGCAAGTCTTCAGAAGTATTATGTGTGTGATTTGAGTCTCACGTTGGGATCAGTATCTGACTGCTGCTTTTGCTTTATTACAGTTCATCAGAGCCCGGGCTGTGCTGAGAAACATCTCAGGTGAGACAGAGGAGGAGAGACAATGTCAGACATGGAACCTCCCTGATTATTGCAAAGAAAAGAGAACAATGTGCAGTGAGAGCACCGGCGCACTCCAAACCACAGCCCTCCTAGGCTTCTTCTTTCAAGTCTGATGGGGATCCAGATGCAAAGTAACTTTCCAAAAAGCCAGACCTTGGCTCCCACCGCTTCATGCTGCAGAAAATGGTGCAGGTTGTGAGACTTTCCTTTGAGGACATTTGTGTTCCCTTTGGTGTTACTTCATGCACTGTATTTCCTTTTTCCATGTAGTTGGTGGTTACCAACGTGTCTATTTTCATCATGGTGCTCTAGAAACAGAAGTTCTAAGGTGGAGGCAGAAGCCAAAGTTTAACACTTAATTTGGACAATAATTCCTGCCCATCTTCTCCCTGCTCCCACTTCACTTGTCCCTTTATTCAATTAGCTGTACAGAATGAAGTGTGAGCGGGTGCTTTCTAACAGCTTTGAAATACACGGGCGTGAAAGGAGCCAAGTAAGAAAACAGAATCTTTGGCACCAGTAATGGAACACAAAACCTTCTACCTTCACCCATGGATTTGAATCTAACCCAGCTCAGTTACAGCCCGGGTTGTTAACATCTCAGTGTCATGTGGTAGCCTGAAATAGTTCAGCTTCTTGGTCTGTTTTGTCAGGTATAGGACACAGAACACTGGACTCCATGCATGGTCTTGAACATAACCCAACTTACTGTGGAGGGCAGTGTGGCCCCCTGCATAGAAACAGCCTATGCTGTTAGCCAGCTTTCCAGCAGAAAAGCTTCCCCATCAAAGAAAAGGGTCAAGCAGCACTGTCCCATCATGTTGGCAGTTTTAGTGGTAGGGAACAGTGAGGAGTTGGTGGACTCTAAGGAGAGAGCTCTATCTTTTAGATTAGAGGCACGTGTGCACCATATGGGAGGCGAGCAGCCCTCCTGGAGTTAGTGAAGAAATGAGAGCCTTTGTAGAAAGGAGCTCCCTTGATGCTGCTTCTGTGACAGATACAAGAGGGATTTAAGACCTTTGCCTTCTCTAAAGAAGCTGGCTTTCAGAGGCTGCTGGAGTTGTTTCCCTTCATGTATGGCTAATGCAGTCTATGCAGCAGAGTGGGCAAGGCTTCTCTGCTGTGTCTTTGCTGGGAGCTTTGCTCTGCAGGCTTGCTGGGAATTTCTGCAGAGATATAGAGATGCAGGCATGTGCCTGGGCAGGGCAGTCACAGGGCAGGGCACAGAGACAAGCATGGTTCTGCACAGCACTTTGGCCTTGTCTAAGTGGTGTGGGAGCCCTGCGCTCCAAAGCACATGGGTGCTGAGGATGCTCACGGTATCACAAAAGCAGGCTCCAAAACAATGTGCAACAGTTCCCAGGCTTGGCATTCAGGTTAGGTTTAAGTTATATTGTGTTTATAGCAAGAAGTATCTGTCAGATCTTCCCAGTTTAAGAATGTTCCTGTTATGTGTCAGCTTTATGCAGCTTTTCTTTTTCACGTGCACCTTCGCTGCCAGCCCAGCACAGGAATTCTCTGAAGAGTTTTGTTGGAGGAAGAGTGCATACCAGCATTTTTGCCCCATTTATGGCTACTTTATCTTTGGGTAGAGCCAGGACCAGGGCAGTACAAGGGAAGGAAAAGTTAAAATAACTTAGCAGGTGCATTTTAGCAGCCCTGGATGGTGTTCCTCTTGCAGGGAAGCAGCTGCTTAAAGATGTTCCTGAACCTCCTGTCTCCTGCATGAAGAGGCCTTGTCCCCTACAGAGTTTCAGTCTCTAGAGGCCTGCAGAGGAGGGCTACAAAGATGATCCAAGGGCTGGAGCACCTCTCCTATGAGGATAGGCTGAGGGAGCTGGGGTGGTTCAGACTGGAGAAGAGAATACTCCAGGCGCACCTTAGAGCTGCCTTCCAATACCTGAAGAGATTCTACAGGAAGGTGCAGAAGGACTTCAGAAATGTGTCTAGAGACGGAACGAGGGGGAGTGGTTTTAAACTGAGAGAGAATACATTTAGACTGGATCTCAGGAAGAAGTTCTTCAGTATGAAAGTGGAGAGATGCTGGAATAGGTTGCCCATGGAAGCTGTGGATGCTTCTTCCCTGGGGTTGCTGAAGGCCCATCCAGATGAGGCCTTGAGCAGCTGAGTCTAGCTGAGAGGTATCCCTGCCCATGGCAGGGAAGTTGGAGCAGATGGCAGGGAAGCTGGAGCAGATGACCTCTGAGGTCCTTCCAATCTGAGCCATTCTAAGATTCTATGGAATTTGGGAATGTCACATTGACATCAGAGTTTCAAAATGCACTCACTGCTTCTATGAGTGCAAAACAGTCCTAAATAATAAATGCAAAATATCAGTGCTAGGCCCAGAAGTGATCTTTAAAAGTGTCATTAGCTATGCCCTTAAATTGTTTCAGGAGATCTGGAAGCAGAGTCTGGAGCCCATGTTTGTGAGAAGATCTCACAATATTAGAGCTCTGGAAAGTGAGTTTGTCTTTTGTATTTGATGTTATAGGTCTCAGAACTCAATCTTTTATTCTGTAAACTTTTTTGTCTTCTACATGTCACTGCCCATCTTGCCTTGTGCAAAGAGTTGTTCTTTGTGTCTCTCCAAGCAGGACTGTTACATTGAACTGATTTGGAAACTGTATTTGGAATGTAGTTTCCTAATGCTTTACCCATGGACAAGAAGCAGATTTGTTTCTGTATTAGTTCTTTGAAAGCACAAATCTCAGTAGTCCTGTGTTCTTATTGGTGCAATTGTAGCTTTCAGTCCTTATGCTATCAGTAAAGGGAGATTTTCTTTCCACCTTCTTGAACTACAGAGCAGATAAAATCCCATTCCTTTTCTACCTCAAGCACTGCCATATCCTGCAGGACTAGGGGCAGATAGACCGAGACTTGCAGACCCTCCATGGTCACCTCTGACTTCACCGAGTCAACATAATCTGCAGTGTCTGCTATGTCTTGGGCAGAACTTTGATCAACACGTTTGCAGAGATAGCTGAATTTTGGGTTGACATCTTGCTGATCTCTGCTGGGCTTCCAAAACAGGCTGTGAGTCATAAACCATTCCCTGTAAGGTAAACCTCACTGGTTAGCAAGCTATAAAGGAAGCCTGTGTTATTTTTTTAAAGGACAGAATTTTTCTTTCATTCCCTCCTCCCCCCCAGACACTCTCTCTATTTATTTTTCATTCTGCCCCCAAACTTCGTTGTTTATATCCTGCATTTTGGCAATTTCTTTCTTCTCGTTCGTCTTAACTGCTCTTTTATTCCGCAGGGTTTGTCTGAAGAGGCGAGCAAGATCTGGAAAGAATCAGACATTTACGTTGATAATGTTCCAGCAGGATTAGCAAATGTTTGGAAAAGACCTCATGCTTTGGGCACCAACTGCTCTCTGATTGGGGTAAAAACACTTTAATGACTGGGGTTATTGCTCAGCAGAGGGTTGGCTTTTGGGTTTGGTTTTTTTTTTTCCTTTACAGTATCTGGTGCTAGTTATTATCAAAGACAGATTGCCGGGCTGTGTGGACTGTCACTGGGTTAGTCCAGTCTGGCAATTCTCACCTCTCTCTGAATGTGAATCCAGGCACATTTCAGTCTAAGCTGGGTATTCTTTTTGGTGCATGCAGGCTAAATAATGAGGTACACTCAGCAAAATGAGTTTGCCAAGTGAAGTAACTGGCAACCCTTGCATCGATCAGCCCATGTACTTGCAGAACTGAATCCCCAGTTCCACTGGAAGAGAAGGAGCCACAGAGCTTTCCACATATTTTAAAATATCTGTAATCACAGGCAACAAAGACTCAGCAGAATGCTGCAGTCGTCTGGGCTTAGATGTAAGGCATGGTTAGATGTAAAGCCCAGACAATGCACTCACAGCTAACTTTTTGACCTCATTCTATATGTGGGGTTTCATTGCTGCAGAATCTGTGTCATGAGGTTGAGAATGCCAATAGACTTTAGATGGGGAGTTGATCCCTTAGGCACTTCTTTAGCTGAACTGAAATAATTGCTTCCTTTCCTCTTTAAGGCATTTTTATCTGTCGTAGTCTTAGGAGTTTCTGTTGACCAGAGCAGGAAGCCATACAGCAAGTTGCAGCCAGATTTCAGGGACAAAGCTGATTAACTCTGGTGAAGCTCTGATGCAAATCCCATCCCATTTAATTCCTCAGCTCGCCTCCACACCGCTTGGTATTCTCTCCACAGAGGCAGCCCTCCATTTCCAAACGCCACAACACCACCAGCAGCCTGACATCGGTCTCGCAGCGCTTGAGGCTGCCGGTGCACGCCGCGCCCTTTTGAGATGAAATTCCTGTCTCACTTAGAGAGGCTGCACAAATGACAGGCGATGCTCAAGTCACTCAGAGCTGTGCAAAGCAAAGAGGGCTCATGCTTTGCAAAAGGGAGCTTGCTGTGGGTGGTGCCTGTGATCTGCTGAAGTGTTGCTTACTTACCCTGTTGCCTGGATAATGAATTAATAAGTGTTGGACTATCAGCTGTCTGGGTCGTGTATTGCTGTGTCTAAGTACAGACCTATACTTACAGCTCCTCTATGTAAAATCTGCTCTGAGGTCACTGGTTTAGAAGCTTCTGCAAAATTAGGAATCACAGGGTTTCTGCTCTTTTCAGGCATGGTAATCTTTTTCCTGCAGAGACCTTTTATGGTGGCAGTGAGCTGCTGATACAGTAAGGAAAACAATGTAAAAGCCAAACCCCCCTCTGCTGACGTCTCTGCATCCACATCAGCATGAACGAGCTGAGAATTTAACTTTGAATTGTCAAAGGGTTATTAGGCCCAGGTTTAATAGGAAGAATGATGATGTAGTCTGCTGGTGACCAGATTCAGGCTGGCTGTATTCCACAGACATTGCCACACCTCTGGGAGCTGCATATTCACAGAGACGGTTTGACCTCATCCAATTTATACATTTGATCTAATGCACTAGAGGTCATCTAAAAATAGAGATCTGGAGAGAGGAAGACAGCTAATGCTGCTGAGCCACAGAGCAACAAAAGCTGCTCTCCTTCTTCCAGACTTTTTTCTTTCTCTTGTACTAGGCTTCAGCTCAAACTTCTTTACAGTAAAAAAATGCTTTTATCATAGATCCCCTCCGAATAGATAACTTCACACTTAATAAGTCTAAAAGAAGATTTGTCAGCCCTTCATGAATAACCAGATGTTGAGGAAAGGAGGGTGTGTGTCATTTCCCTGAGCAAGCATTCTTGGCATTTATGCATTTCCTCCCATATCTCCTTTAAAAATGATTGTGTGTAAATTTAGTGCTGACAAAACTGAGGGCCTGGGAGAAAATGGATTACTCATTCCTTTGGTAATTATAGTTGGTCAGGGCATGGAATCTCTGGTTTAGGGAAATTTGACACTGAAATATTACTTTTCATTCTGATTCAGAATGCTTACAGCAAAAATATTGCCATAAACCAGAAAATCCCAGACACCTTTGTTTCTGAGCCCTTTTTATTTGAAAATCTCAAGGCTTAGTGTTCCTTTCACAGTATTTTTGGTTTTCATCAACTGATGAGACTACTGATGGAAACTTTGCTTTCCAGTCATTGAAAGCCACTCCTATGCACTGGGCTAGAAAAGAGAATCACAGAATCACAGGATCACAGAAAACATCCCTTTGGAAGAGACCTCCAAGATCATCCAGTCCAACCCTCAACCCAGCACTGAAGGGTCATCATTAAACCATGTCCCTAAGCACCAGGTCCACTCTCTGCTTAAACACCTCCAGGGATGGCAACTCCACCACTGCCCGGAGCAAACCATTCCAATGTTTGAGAGCCCTCTCTGTGAAGAAATATTTCCTAATATCCAGCCTGAACCTCCCTTGGCACAGCTTGTAAACATTTCCTCTTCCTGTTTCCTGACACCAGGGAGAAGAGGCTGCCCCCCACTCACTCCAACCTCCCTTCAGGTAGCTGAGGTGTCCCCTCAGCATTCTCTTCTCCCAACTGAACAACCCCAGCCCCCTCAGCTGCTCCTCATAGCCCAGGTGCTCCAGGCCCTTCTCCAGCCTCATTGCCCTTCTCTGGACACACTCCAGAACCTCAGTGTCCTTCCTGGAGTGAGGGACTGAGAACCTAACACAACACTTGAGGTGTGGCCTCACCAGTGCTGAGCACAGGTGGATGATCACTTCTCTGGCCCTGTTGGCCACAGTGTTTGTAATACAAGGCAGGATACAACTGCCTTTCTTGGCCACCCAGGCACACTGCTGACTCATGTTCAGTTGACTGACAACCAAAATCAGTCAGCACTCAAAAGCATCTGACAGTACTACTGTGCAATGTGTTGGAATAGCATCTTCCAGTTACCCTCACTCACATGCAATCCTTCAGTTAGATGACAATGTGCCAGTAGTGATGGTTCATGTACTGTAGCACAGCCATTGGAATTCAGTAATGGAAAGGGAAGAAGTTGGCATTACTGAGATAAACTTTTTAAAAGTGCCATGGCAAAACCATTTTGACATTTCCCTGGAAATCTGAAGTGTACTAGATGCAGCTTCACATGTAACAGAACAGTGGATCAAAAACACATTTAGAAAATGCTACTTGAAATGCCTGTTTTGCTAAAAGGGTCAGGCAGTCATTTATCTCTGGATTTCTGGCCATGCCCAAACAGATCTTCGGTGTTTGAGTGTCTTTGTTCTCATTCACAGGCTCCTCACAGTCATCTCTTTCAGTATTGGTGTTTTATTGATCATTTCCACAGAGTAATCAAGCACTCAGCTTGCATGGATGTTGAAATGCAAACCACTGAACTCCAGTAAATGAAAGCTCCTCACCTTGGGAACAGAGCAGAAATTCATTCGTTCACAGACTGCACTGCATTGGAAGGGACCCTCAAAAGTCTTCTTGTCCAACCCCTCTGCACTCAGCAGGGACACCTCCAACTAGATCAGCCTGCCCAGGGACACATGAAGGCTGATCTTGAATGTCTTCAGGGATGGGGCCTCTCTGTGCAACCTGTTCAGTATTTCACCACTCTCGTTGTGCAGAGCTTCCTCTTGATGTCCAACCTAGATCTGCCCTGTTCCAGTTTCAAACCATTCCCCCTTGTCCTGTCACCACAAGTCCTTCTAAACAATCCCTCCCCAACCCTCCTGTAGGTCCCCTTCAGATACTGAAATGTAGCTCTAAGGCTTCCCCAGAGCCTTCTTTTCCAGGCTGAACAGCCCCAACTCTCACAGCTTGTCTTCACAGCAGAGGTGCTCCAGCCCTCTAATCGTCTTGGTGGCCCTTCCCTGGACCTTCTGCATCAGATTCATGTCTCTTTTATGTTGGAGGTCCCATAGCTGGACACAGTACTCCAGGTGAGGTCTCACCAGAGCAAAGATTGTTTATGAAATGAAAAAGATTCCTGTGATTCATCTGTATTGCAAGAGGATTGAAGAAAATAACTTCCTTGGAGCCAATCTACCTGTCCTGGTGTTGCTGGGACAGACTCCCAGGCCAGCCATGGGCTGCAGGTCATCAGCAGCTCTGAGTCAGCCAGCACAGCTGACTGGAGTTGGCTGCAGGTGTGTGGCAGCTTATACTGAGGAGAGGGGAATGTTCTGCTAGAGCTTCTTCTCACTTTGTTCCTTTTCCTGCTCTCAGGGAGTGCTGTCCTGGGTATTGTGCCCCTGGATTTGCTGGGCTGAGTAAAAATGTGTGTATCTCTTCTATTGGTATTATTTAGCTGTTTTGTTAAACCCATTTTCATTTCAGTCTGTGGGTTTCCTTTTCCTGATGCCCCTTTCTGGCTGGTGAGGGGTCACTGAATCGTAGAGCTGGAATTTAGTCCCAGATAAGGTCTAAATGCAGACTGTACCATTACCCTCTTCTGAAATGGCACTTGTCTTCTTCTCTGGGTTGTGAGCCTGACTTGAAAGGGGTGCAGTGCAGCAAACCCTCTGTGGCTCTGAAGATTTAGAGGAGTAGTAGAAAACCATTGTAGAGAGAATTGCTCATTCCTCACCAAATCAGGCACCACACAGCAGCAGAGAGGAAGCAGAGGCAAGCCTGCAGCTGATAGGTATGGCTCTTTTTTGTACGTGGGAATTTCTTTGCCATGTGATTTTTCACACTGCCTGACTTTAAATGTCAGAGAGAAACCCTACCCAGAGCAGTTCATTAATCCACAACTGCCTCTTAATAACTGCTGTCAGGGAAGACAAATAAAAGTTAATGGACCAGATTTTGTCTTCTGTTAAAAGTCACTATGTTGGGGTTTCCACTGATGTAACCAAGGCTCCTGTGTGGGATGTTTTCATGTATTTATAGATCCAAACACGTGGATTTGAAACAACACACAAGAGCAGAGCATTGATACTTCAGCTGAAGCTGAATCAGCAGTTCTGCTCTGCTGATAACACCTTGGATATCCATTGTATGGTTAAAATAGTGCCCTGCACTTGTGCAATGGACATGCTGGGTGTACTTCAATGGGTAGCAGGGCAGTGTGGCCATCCAGGTGCTGCCCTGATGCCATGTGCCACACTGGGCAGGGTACTTAGCACCATTTGTGCATCTCCAAAATATGTTTCCTTATCCTGTAAGAGTATAATAATCTCTGGATGAGATGGAATGTAACTGGATGTCCAAATGGAGACAACTGACAAGTGGTGTCCCTCAGGGGTCTCTACTGGGACCAGTGCTGTTGAATATATTCATCAATGATACAGTGAGATTGAGACAACCACAGCAAGTTTGCAGATAACACCAGGCTGAGTGGTGAGGTTGATAAGACTGAAGGATGGGATGGGTGCCATGCAGAGGCACCTGGACAGGTTGGAGAGGTGAGCTGAGGAGAACCTCATGAAGTTAAATGAGGCAAAGTGCAAGGTCCTGCACCTAGGTTAAGGCAACCCTCAATATCAGTCCAGGCTGCAGGATGATGAGATTGAGAGCAGACCTGCAGAGAAGGACTTGGGGGTGCAGGTGGATGAGAAGCTGCACATGAGCCAGCAATGGGCACTTGCAGCCCAGAAGGCCAATGGCAGCCTGGGCTGCATCTAAAGCAGCATGGCCAGAGATGGAGAGAGGGGATTCTGCCCTCTGCTCTGCTGAGACCTTACCTGGAATACTGTGTCCAGTTATGGAACCCCTAACATTAAGAGACATGGAGCTGCTGGAGTAGGTCCAGAGGAGGGCCACAAAGACACAAAGGCTGGGACACCTCTGCTATGGGGACAGGCTGCAAGAATTGGGGCTGTTCAGCCTGGAGAAGAGAAGGCTCTGGGGAGACCTTAACAGCAGCCTTCCAGTACCTGAAGGGGGCCTATGAGAATGATGTGGAGGTATTGTTCAGGCTTGTAGTGGTAGGATGAGGGGCATTGGCTTTAGCTTGAAGAGAGCAGATTTAGACTGGAGGTAAGACATTCTTTTAGTGAAGTTGGTTAAATACTTGAACAGGTTGTCCAGGGATGTAGTTGAGGCCCCACCCTGGAGTTATTCAAGATCAGACTAGCTGTGTCCCTGGAGGTGTCCCTGCTGAGTTCAGAGTGTTCCTTCCAACTCGGTGCAATCTGTGAAGCTGTGTAGATGAGCTTCTAGAAGTCTCTTCTGCTGGGCACATGCTGCTTCATGCTTAGCTTTGGATGCTTTGCTCAGCAGCTGAACAAGCCAAAATCACCGTAGAAATACCGCAGTCATGTTGCTTTCCCCTCTGCACTTCACCTCTGCTCTCTTCTTCCCTCTGCCCATGTAGACATTTCTTCCAGTGCAGTACCTGCCTCAACCCCCTCATCACTCTCTGGCCTGCTGACCCACGGTTATCCTTTGGCCCATGCGCGCCTTCCCTACCGCTCAGTGTTAAGTTTAAAGCGATGCTGCCCTCTCCTGTTCGCTCCTGCCCTAAGTGAGCTGCTCCTAAGCGAAGACCGCCGGAGTTTGTGACCCCCTGGAGCCAAATGGTAGCCAGCCTTTCCCCCTGTACTCTTAGCAGTCTTTTTAGGTCTGCATAAATAGTTACCCACAGAAATGTTCTTTCAAATTCTATTCCTTGAAATTTGGAGGGGCCACCAAGATGATTAGAGGGCCTGTAGCATGTCTCCTGTCAGGACAGGGTGAGAAACATGAGGCTGTCCATCCTGGAGAAGAGAAGGCTCTGGGAAAACCTTAGAGCTGCATTTCAGTATCTGAAGGGGACCTACAGGAGGGCTGAGGAGGGACTGTTTAGAAGAGTTTGTAGAGATAGGATGAGGGGT